>MU888845.1:0-10332 GCA_036418205.1 Ostertagia ostertagi
GAATGATAAAAAAAAACTAACCGACAATGGCAAACAGCAAAATGTGCCGAGGAAGAATTCTGAGAGATAGTGGGCTCAGAAAATCAAGCGGCGAAGTGAAGAAAACAATGGCACACCATACAATGTGCAGAGAAAACAAAAACTTGATGAGGTACCGGTTTCTAAAGAATCGACAACGATGGAGCGTCTAGAGAATAAGGAGTATCAGTAACGGCGGCCTTTTAGGGAACAGCGGCGACCTTCTGAAGAACGAGACGGCGGGGTCCGAGAGAATCAGAGCAGGGGGTTCCGGGAATCCCGAGAGAACAGCAACTAAACCGAGCCGGTGCCTGCGGGCCAACCGACGCCCTTTACCCGCGCATCGCGGCCGGTGTCTGCGGGCCAACCGACGCCCTTTACCCGCGCATCGCGCGCCAGATCTGCAATAGGTAGATCACATAAAAATAGATCTCTGACAACCCTTCTCACACCCTTTTACCCACAGCACATCCGGTTCATAGTGAACATTTTTAGCTTTAGATGCACGAGAGGAAGGCAACGCCGCTGCCGGGCGAATGCCTCGCGGTTCAACCTGAACCTAATGTTACATAGCCTGGCTTCTTCTACCACCTTCTTCTTCAGGACTATCTAGTCGGGAGTCACATTGGCGGAGAAGTGGGCGAGAGAACGAGCTTCTGCCAACAGACAGTTGAACAGTCTCGCGCTCCAGTATAGCGGCGCTAACTACCCGCGATCGCGTCGCGCGTGCTGTCCATTGGAGCGCGCTAGTTGGAAAAATCGTCAAATGTACCCCCTATTTGAAAGGACTATAACTTTCTTCATTGATAACCGTTTCAGAAAGTGAAGGCAGCTTCTAGATGTAGGAGACCCTAGTTTCTGAATTGTACTGAGTCTTTTTCAAACACGTTTTACCTCAAGAACTGTATGCGTCGTGGATCTGTTGAGGGCGTTGAAATTTGCATGCTGTAAGCCGGATGTCGGTTAGAAAAATAGACCGAGTTTAGGTTCGAGTACAAGGAACACAAAGGAAACCAACAAGATTTATGTAACGGTACAACAAGAATGAAATAACAATATAATTGGGCGGAATGCCTTATGAGTAGGTGACCGGAAACAAAAGCGACCGAGCGATAGTCCCGGTGCGAAATGGAGAATCGTGAGTTGGGGAGTTCCTTATCCGCTCAACTGGTGGCGATGAGCTCCCTGAATTAGACAGATAAGCTATCAGGAAAAGCCATCTTAGTGATAACTTGGATCATACGGCAAATAAGAGCTTCTTCACACTAAGGTCACTAAGGCGTAGAAGAAAAAGAATCAAGAGCCGCTTGAGCCGTAAAAGAAGCCACGAAGGCAAGCGGGCCCACTGAGGCGATTGGACGGACATGTCAGGGTTCCGGCACTCAACGACTGCCAGCTAGTAGTACAACCGCGGTGGGGAGTAACATTTAGTCACGGCTCTCCTTTTTAGGGACTTTGCGCTAGAAGTCATCAGCAGATCGATAACCCTCAAATGCACGTCTCCAATCAATCAAATAAAGTAGTGAGAAACGGAGCGAAATTAACTTTTACAAGTTACGTAGTCATAGCCTGACAGGGCATAGCGCTCTCGAAGTGCGACTCACTATGTTATTTGTTGCAAATGAGAGGACACAATATTCTTGATGATTGGAGCATTAGTCAGCACTATATCCAGAATCGAGCTTCCACGCGTAGGCTGTGTAACAAGCTGAACTAAAGAACAACACTCAAAGAATTCAAGAAATTTGGACGATGCAGAATTTCTAGCCTTTCCTGTCCACCAGCTATATCGAGCTGAAATGCGCAGATACTCGTTTTAGAAGCAGTAGTCAAATAGAGGCTTAAAAAGGCTTTCGTCATCATCAGAAGTTGAGATAGGAACAAGGTCAACCGTTCGTTATGCAAAAATCAAGGAGGAGTCGTATTCGGCCATTGGAAGGGGGGGGGTCGTAAGCTCAGGTAACATTCACAAAATTTGACACTACCAAGGCATGGCAAAATGGCGAAGGAAGCCAGGCTTTCAATTATCTACGATACACGTATAGAAGAAGACCTTTTAATTATCTACGATACATAATCACATACGATGGAATGGCTCATCCCAGATCTCATTCCAGAGTAGGAGATCTTGTTGAGTCGCTAAATATTCCAGTAAGCACGAGCGAACAAATCCTTCCAAAGGAACCTAATGCTCTCAGACCATCAAACATAACGAGAGTGCAACAAATTTGGCGGATTGACGTCTAGAGACCTAATTGAAAATTCTGACAGAGGAAAGGTCTTCATTCCATACCTCTTCCAGAGATTATAGCATACGCTATAAAGAACCGATCGTGTAGATCTCAACCTTTCTACCGCTCCTCCCTACGCTAATTTCCAAGAAACTTATGGCCTTTTGAAAGTTGAAAACTCACCTTTTAGGTGAATGGCCTAAAAAACTATAGGGAAAAAAGGAACAAAGAGACAGTTCTTGGAAGAGGTGAACATCTAATGCCGTTCAAGATTTTTGAGAAGGAAACAATTTGCAGTTTTGTATATGTTATATTTATGTTATGTTATATTTGTGTTTTTGTTTCATGTCCCATTTCAGTGAGAACGCAGTTGAAAAAGGATATGGCCTTTTGAATGAGTTCATTGTAAGTAAATAAACATACATACCCTCGCCTTCAAATGACCAGAAATTGTGCAATTGCAGAAATTGACGTGGCATTAACGTGGCATCGATTCAAGAACATCTTTGAGCACACGTGACGTCACCTTTTCATCGAGAATTTAGCCACGTGTGCCACGTGGATTTCTGGCTGCATGAAACAGAGTGTATGTAGTACTTCAATCTTCCATAGAAAAGGAGATTTGAAGGCTTGAAGAAAGGTTGGTAGTTGTCTGCGAGTGGAGTTCTATGCGGTCACAAGCGTACCTACATATGTTTCGTAATAATAGATCCTTACTTTTTAATGAGTATAAAATTGTATGTTGCCTCAGTTCCCGTTCTCTGAGCGAGACAAAGTGTGCGACCTATCAACTTCCCACTGCCCACCTCCTAATTCGATTGTCGACGACGATAGGTACATCAATGGTGGGGGTAAAAATAGGTGAATGGACATAAGTAGCTGAGTTGAGGGAGTTTCAGTGATACTCAGGAAAGGGAGTCGTAAAAATTTTAAAATCTGCGCAACGCAAGGCTGACCCTGGTCAGGAAGTCGATATATCAATATAGCTGTAAACCGTAAAAGAGTGTCGAGGTCTTCAAACAAGGAGTAGCGTGGTAGTTGAACCCATCATATTCATGGCTTCGCAACATTCTCCGCCACCTTTAACCTATACTGTCAAGGCGATGAACAGTAAGCGCAGGGGCGATTGAAAATGATTGGAGAATCTGAAATTTAGGCTGGCAAACGAGTTTCCTTAACAAAAAGGAGGTCTGGGTTTTAAGCGTCGAGGGAATACCAAAGATGACGAAATTCATTGCGGAGACTTCTAGCGTTGTATAGGTTAAACTTCATTCCGGGATGTCCCGCGACGGGCTGGCGGTTTCCCGAGCTCTGCGATTTAGGGAGCTCGTCGGCACGTATCAGCTCGTCCGCGGTACACCACCCAGACACGGCTATTCAGCTGGTCATTTCGCTGCTTACACTCTAGCCGAAGTTATTTATCTCGAGGGCGCTCTGCAGGCGTTAGACTCGAAGACTGTTGATAAGCGGAAGCGTGTGAGCACTGACTGTTGGAGAGCGCTGTGATCCAGTGGTTCTTCGATGGCAGCACCAATTTGATCAGTAAGGTTTACCCATGCGGTAAACTTTGAATGGTCCACACTTGACACCTAGAATGTCAGGTACATACTCCAGTCACCTCATCCTCTGACACCCTTCCCTTGCTAAAAGGCGGAACATCAGGGTTTAACTCAGGAATCTAGGAGACAACAAAGCTACGGCTCCTATTATGTGCCTCCACAGCATCAACAATGGTCTGAGGCAACTCGGAGACGAAAGCCCTTAAAATCTTTGCTATAATGGGATCCTTTATCTGCTCGCTACGCCCCATCACGCTCACAAGTTCGCTCATGGACATATTAATAAGTTACGAGAACGCAAGGCAGTTTTCCAATACATTATCGATAGCGTTCGTATCTTTTCAACATTGTTCCTCTGCCGTGCGCGCGATCGACGACATGGTAGTGATTAAGGTTTTGATCACAAATTTATCACCAATAAACTTGAACTTGTTTGTAGCGCCACGTCTCAACAAACGCCAACTTGTTGAGAAAGTGTGCCTGGGAGATGCTTAGGACGGTTGATGTCCAGCCTGTTCTGCTCGGTGGTTCAGTGGAATTTCTTGCTCCTCCTCTCGTCAACCCGCTTGTGGATTGTCTGCCGAAGTACCGCTTCTTACCTGGAGTGGGGCCCAGCTCTTAGTGCAGTCGATCGGAATGTCTTCTTCGCCCAACTGTTCCAGGGCCAAGCGGATTTTTCCCGTCTTCTGCGCAGTAGCCGGCTTCTTGAAGTCTTTGGCACTGATTTCGGAGTCTTTGGCACTGATTTCGGAGATGGACTTCTTCCAGAAGTCGTCACAGCGATACAGGGCTCCACAGCTCTGCAGTTGGCTAAATAGCTAAACAGCAAGGTAAATTAGAAGAGTGAGGGTGAACAGGTATATATAGGACTCAACCGTCTATGGGCACACTTAACAACCTGAATAAGTAAGCTATTTATTGATTAAGCAGGTATAATCAGAAGTAAAGTTAGCACAAAATCGCTAGTATATAACATGTACGGTGAATCTTATAAACATCATGTTTGCTTCAGAGGATCTCTAATCTGAGAGATTCTATAGAAGTCATAATAACATGTTTAAAATAGTGAAATCGTAACTCAGCGCAGTGAGTCACGTTACTAGATGCACTCTATACTATAGAAGATTACATATTAGTGTGTATGAGAACAGCCTCCGCGGCTTTTGGTGCGAGGATGTTTCCGCACACAACTCTCAGAACTGTTGTATTCGGTGAAGCTGTACGATATCTAGTAGAAATAGCGTGTCGTAACGATAGAGAAAGATTCGGATAAGTTCATGCCTACAGCCAGCAGAGCGGGGGTACATACAACCGCTCAAGCCGACCGTACGACTGATTGCTTTCTAGACTTTTGAAACGCGGTTATCTTCCACTGCGGGGTGTTTGATGATGGTCCCATTCAGACACAAGAACTCTGTCCAGTCCATACATACTACATGCCAAATTAAGTTCGTGATGAAGTGCTTCTGCGTCTAGTGTGACCGCTCAGTCCTTGTAACCGGATTTTTCCGCCACTCCTATATCGTTCGTGATAAACGACGAAGTGACTTTCTACGCTGACCGTAGGTCTCCGAATGCTTGCCTTGCTGCGACCGGAATGCTGGCTCCACGAATGCCACCTAGCGTAGTTTCTCCAAAGCACTCGTCGAGGCGCTGGAATTGGAAATGCACTTTGTCCACTGCACTCCCGATAGCGGCTCCTCTTAAAGAACTTGCATAAGCCTTTTACACTCTCAATCTAGGTTTTCTTCCTTTTTTCCCTTCGCGCCGCTCCTTTTCAATTCTGTCACTTTGGGATTATACTTAGCATGTCGAATTGCACTCATACAGGTTCATCGTTGCCCCCATTCTCGTCACAAAGGCTGAACTCTTGCTTACTTCTACTACTCTAATTGGCCTTGCTCATCCATTCATAAACATGGGGTGAGCGTTTCGTGCTCTCTCGTTCGGCTGTAATACATAGACACGGTCACCCACTGTCGAGAACGTGTTGTTTTCTGCCTTATGGACCTTGTCATAATGTTTTTTCGTTTGTTCCCTTACCCTGGTAATATCTCACTATTTCATGAACCTCTACGAGCACTTACATAATGTCTGCTCCATATTCGTGCCAAGCTTTTGTTCAAAGAATACCAAGTGACTCCTCCATTAGTAATGTTTCCGCTGGCGAAAAGGGTCTACACGTTGCAACATTTAACACGGTTGCGGTGTCATATTATATGCCACCATGCAGAATGCAGTCTGCAGTCCCATTCTGCCAGTAAAACCGTACTACCTCCGAAACATACCACCATAACGACGTTGGTTTCCTTCCAAATCTCCGGCGATCCACTTTTCCTGGAGCTGTTGAGCTTAAGCACTTCTTAGTAGTCACATGCGTTATCGCCGTAATCCTTGTAATCCCCACCAATTAATTTGGTTTAGAAACTCACCTCCTCTCGTCCGAGAGAATTGAGGCCATCAGTATCCTTCTGCGATCCACCTTATGAAGCTGTCTTTTAGCGATGGTCTCTGCCGATTTGAGTTGGAAAAATGTGGTATATAAGTACGGTCACTACCGCTCGAAGTTCGTACTACCAGTAAAGTTAATAAAAAGTCTTTTATTAACTCGCACAAATTAAACAATAAAATCGGGGGGGAAGAGTCTCCAAAAAAAATTTACCGGCAGCAACTCACACTAGCAAAACAAAATCAGCTCACACACCTGGCTTTGATACTCGGTTGCAGCGCGGCTTGCATCGTCAGTCGAATTCAGGGGCCGGGGGGGGCGGAACGGAAATGACGATGACGTCATCGTCGGACTCGGCGGCGTTCGTGTCCAAAACGCGTACCCACGGTAGATGAAGAGCGATGACTCGGCAGTCGGGTCCGGACACTCGGCACGCAGTGGACGAAGTGAAGAGAAGGCTGGCCCTGCTCACAGCTCAATTCCCCGGGCCTCCATTTTCCCGCGCATTTGTGCCTGCGTACTCACTTGAGTTCACCTGTCTCCTGCAATTATCACAAAATAGCTAATTCTACGACATGATAAAAATACAATACTTCACCATAATACGCCAAGGGATACAACTGAATGAAACTATCAAAATTCACTAGTTAACGGAATCCTTGTTAACGGCGGGGTAAGTTCGATGGTTCAATTTCGCCATACATTCAATGGCCTTGAGCCAATACGTCCACGTTAAATGAATAGAACAGAAACGTTGGCATTTGGGTTTGGTAAAAAATTTCGAATAACCCGAAATAAAGGGGGCAGACTACGCGTTCAAAGGCGCGGACGTCTTCACAAATGCTGGCGACGGGGATGCTTCCACTTGGTTCTTGGAGTGCCTTCACTAGAAACTCTTTCTGGCCTTCTGCTTTATTGCATTCACATCTTACACTTCTACTCCATCCTATTCTATCGATCGATTTGTCTCTACTCTCCGAAATCGCGCGCTTTAACCCGATTCTTTCATTGCGTCGCCTGATACGTAGCCGCCCCAAGCGGACTTCTTCCATGCCCGCCTTTGGCTCCGCCCGAATTACCTTCGATTGTCCATAGAATGGATTTTCGTGAGTTTGTTTCTCTTCGGAAACCGAACCTTCATGCGTAAAACTTTGTGTATTGCATCTAGTGATCACAACTGATACATCATGTTGAAAAAGAATGCAAGAATTTCCCCTGTGCGGACTTATTCCATGCCCCGCCTTTGGCTCCGCCCGAATTACCTTCGATGTCCATAGAATGGATTTTCGTGAGTTTGTTTCTCTTCGGAAACCGAACCTTCATGCGTAAAACTTTGTGTATTGCATCTAGTGATCACAACTGATACATTCATGTTGAAAAAGAATGCAAGAATTTTCCGCGAAGGATTTAAAAAAGGATTCCTTTAATATGAGCACGTGTCAGTAGTACTTAGTGTAGTAAGTATTGCGGTTACCTCAAACCCTAACATTTGTCGTTTACTGGGTACACTGTGGTATACTTTGAGAAAGGATCGTTAACTTGACTGCGTATGTGTTCCCGTTTTCTGAGTTCCAGCACGTCCACGCCTGTGGTTTCATATGGTTTGTTTGATACCGACGATTAATAACGGATTTATCACACTGTAATGCAAACCGCACTAGGCAGCGATTGATATTCACAACGAATATTCTCCTTTGAAACTATACCGTACTCGAATTTCTCCTCTCGGCACTGTCCCACCACTTTATTGCCACTCTTCTTGTGTGTGCGTCTTCGTGAGACAATACGAGCGTTCCTACCCATATTTCTGCATTAGCCCAGTCTTTAATCAAAAAAGATACGTAACGTCCCTTGAACTAGTCCTGACCACTCACTCAGTTGGTTCGGCCCCCATGTAAGCCGAATGTCGGTTAGAAAAACTAGGGTTTGGTTCAAGTTAAAGGAACACACGGAGATCAATAAGATTCATGTAACGCTACAACATCAATAAAATAACGAGTAGGTGACCGAAAGCAAAATCGATCGAGCGGTAGTCCCGGTGTAAGTTGGAGAGTCGTCAGTTGGAAAGTTCCTTATGCGCACAGCTGCTGGAGTCGAAACCGACTTGAATTCAACAAATGACCTATTGGGTAAAGGCAAAGTAGAGCTTCTACCGGCACACTAAAGCCACCATGGCGTAGAAGAAGAAAAAGAGTCAAGAGCTGCTGAGCCGTACAAGGCAAGCAGGTCCACTCATAGGCAAGCAGGTCCACTGAGGCGATTGGACGGATAAGTCGGGAACTTGGCACTCAACGACGTGCCAGGTTGTAGTACAATTTGCGGCGGGGAGTAACATTTAGTCACGGCTCTCTCTTTTATGCTGGAAACCCGCGGGTGACCCGACTTAATCAATTTGTGACCTGCTACAGGCACTTATATGCCCAGCTTTTTAACGGTGCTTTCAGGCGTATTGGTTCTTTTGCTTGACAATGCAAACTTTCACTCTTTGAAAGTATAACTTCTCTGATGACAGTCCTTCGGGAATCTATGAAAACCATTGCAAAGAAGAAGATTTACGCTTTTGGATAGCTGCTGCAGCTTTTTCAAACTATATTTTTTGGTTCGCGGGATTTGTGTCGAGGATCTATCGAGGAAGTTTCCGAGCTAAACGAAAACTATGTTCCTTCTTCGCCGATGCAAGGAACTTCTTTTCAAACCCTCAAGTTGATTGATCAGCTCGAATGGAGTAACTAGGAAAAGATACATTTGGCGCAGATCCATTCTGTTCTGGTATGCGCCATGCAGTGATCCACTTGGAATCATTTGAAGGATGTTTTGCCTACATAACAATTGGCTTGTGCAAACCAAAATTGTTTCTGGTCTTAATTAATGAGAATAACTCGCTGAAAAATTCAGTTTGGCGGGCCAGTCCATGCTACCTTATCTGAAGTACTAGGGAGCAGGGTGAATATCTGTCGATGAAATCCTCGACAGGGGGGTCGTACTTGTCAGGCTAAATATTCTTGCAGGTTCAGTCGCTCCATTCCTCTACCTTTATGAGAAGGACGTATTTGAAAGCAGTACAAAGAATGAAAGTGCATCTCCCGCAAAGAAGGGGCCACATGTGCACACGCTGCAAAGGCACCTCCTCTATCTACCGCCCGCTCCCTCTCCCTTAATACCTCGTTGAGAATGACACTGTTGTTAGGGACGCTGTCGCAAAAACGACAACCGTGAAGGAAAAGCCCTGGGCAAATGAAGCTGTTCCTCAGGTATAGGAGTTACGAAATGTGTTTACTACAATGGTCATGATCATATAACACCTTTCAATCGATTCTGCAACTTCGAGTGAAGGTCGGATGGCCTATACCAGACAAAATCGGATGATGACGATTGCCCCTTTTCTTATTGCTTATGTTGGAAGAATGTATTCTAGACACATTTCGAGCGTTGCCAACGAATTACACTTGCAATGGTGAAGAAGGGAGCGGCTTTTTGAGCGGCCGAGAATCATCCTCGATAGATCCTCGACGCAAATATCTCCTCAACTAGAGAATGTAGAAGGAAACTAAACATATTGGATGGAGTGACTGAACCTGCAAAGAATATTTTATAGTTTTTCAACCCATCTTCTCTTTTTGCTGCGCTACACTACACTCCTACTCCTATCTTCCCTACAATACCACTGACGATACTGACCGTCACGAGTACGACCCCCCATAACCCAGTCTGACAATTGCCTTTTAAGTGGCAAAAACTCGCATGAAAATTTCAGCATCCTCGACGCTCCCTTTGAGAGACTATATCTCTTCGAATGGAAGGCTTTCATAGCAATTCCAATACTGCCTGATAGTAGCAAATCTAGCTCTATCTAACCCTACCGCGTGCTGTTCAAAAGGTTGGGAAATGGAGGAATCTTTTCATCGAGGGTGTAGATTTCGACGGTTTTTTGGGATTTCAGCAAATCTGACCCAGGGACAAATCGCGCTGCCAAAATCAACTGCCGTTGAGTCGACCGTTGACCTATACACTCGGGTGTTGTAATTTTGCGTATGCTCTGTTCGGGAGGGGGGGGGGGCAAGTCGTCGATCTCAGT
>MU888849.1:0-16296 GCA_036418205.1 Ostertagia ostertagi
AATCTTAAAAACAAACGCAATAAGATTAAAATGCATAATTTTAGAAACGGATCCACTGGAAATTGCTCGCAAGGAGCTAAAACATCGACGTATTCCAATCATTGTTCGACGATACCTACCAGATGGCTCATTTGAAGATTGGTCCGTCGATCAGCTGCATGTGACCGACTGGTGATATGGCTGATCATGTAACTTCTGTTTCCTGTTACCGTTCTTCTCATACCTGTTGATCTTCATGAGCCTTTTTTTTACATATTTGGTTATATATGTTATGTCATATTTGGAGCTATACACACATCCTCCCAGCAATGAAGTGATTGAGGAACCTATCGATACACATGAAGACCTACACAGACAGTACTTAAAGCAACAGTCCCAGCAGGGTGGGCGTGGTCGGAAACGACTGCAATCCCCTCGGCCGATTCCGACCACGCCCACTTCAGCTCCCTCCCTAGCGGCTTTCCAAGGTGAGTTTTTGTTCAGTCACACTTCTTACGTTCTTGACTAGGGGCTGAACAGCTCCGAAGTGGGAATCGGCCGAGGGGATTGCAGCCGTTTCCGACCACGCCCACCCTGCTGGGACTGTTGCTTTAATTTCTTGATTCATCGGAGCTTCCCTACTTAACAACTTTCATGAATAATTTTTGGCGATCCCAGCCCAAACTTTATGAATAAAGCTTAGGACTAGCCTATTCCCTATGTTTCAGCTCCATTTTCAGGTGTGTTTGGTAATTTTTCTAACAAACTGGACCCGTTCATAAAACAAACAATTTTCGAGTAGTACCTCCAGGCGGTTTCCTGTTGTGTTTGGACACCAGTGATGGAATTTTCATAAAATAAAACCTCGACCAATACACAAGAAGCAATGTGTTGGAAATACCGATCGCTCTACAACTTTATTTATAAATTCTAAACTACCCTCAAATAGAGGCGACGATAACTTCCTTGAGTTTCTTGACACGAGACGCGATCGACAAGTCAACATACTTATCTCCTATGGTTACTACAAGGCCACCCATGATCGACGGCTTGACAGTGTAGGTCACATTTATCTTTTGTCCAGATTTTGCCATCTGAAAGGATTAACAAAACACTGATGTAAAACATAGGTATTGGTACTAACTAACTGGAATGAAAGTCCTTACCTTGTGTAGCGCATCGCCCAGAGCGGATTCGTGAGACTTGGTTAGTGGCTCAGCAGACGTGACCTATACAAATAAAAAATCAATCGAACTAGGAATCATTGTAGCTTTCCAGTGATAGACTTGAAAAAAAATTAAAAGAATGAGGAGAAGTCGTGAAATTGCAAAAGAATTGAAAGAGTCAAGGCACCTCAACGAATAGCTCGCCTCTGTGAGCTCTCATGATATCTTCGAATGATGCGACAACGGCTTCTAACTTGCTGAGACGACCGTTCTCAGCCAGCAAACCTGTGATGAAAATAATTACTAAAGGAACTATGGAACATTCAAAATAAAGAAAAAGAATAATGAAATCAACCTAAAAACCAATGAAAAGTGCAATGTTCAGAGAAAAGAAATGAAAGAATGAAATAATCGCTTACCAATGAAATTAGTTGATTCCTTGGACAAGCCGAGTTTTTTGCCTATTTCGATAGCAAGAACCATCTTTTTCGATCTTTTTAGAGTGGGATTCAAGACGAACTCCTTAAAAATAGAATTCTTAATCCGTTCACAACACTGTAGCAAAAATGACAATACTGACTTACTCTAAAGCTTGGTTCCTCTCGAAAAATTGATCTGATTTTCTGAAGATCCTTGTCTACCTGGTCGAGGCTCTTCTGCTTGTAGGCAGCAGAGTAGAGGGCAGATGCGTAACGTCCTTCGATACCATGAACCTAAATTAGACAACGTTGTCACGCTTAAGGTCATTTCCAATCATTTCCAAAATATGCCAGACAAGCCGCTCTAAAAAGTGTTTGAATTATGCCGCCTCACTCAATTCTGGCGGAAAACGTTGGTAGTTGACGTCGAACAGTAAATTTTATTCAAAAACTCTAGTAGCAACACCTTTGCTGCAGCGACTTTACGTATTAATCATTATTAGCTAAAATCTGAGCAGATGCGATCAGGGTCAACCATTCAGGAACAATTTGTGATCAGGACCACCTACTCGAGAGGAGTCCCTCTCCTCCAACGTACGCAAGCACCTCCCCTAAAAAAATCCTCTGAAACTGCCATCGCTATCGAGCGATATGTGTGTAGAAGGAATTTACAGTTTTGGAGGCAACGAATTCCACAAATTTCTGTCCATTTCAGCACATTACAGGTTCCCGACAAGAGCTACGAAGTCGTCCCTACACTCCAATAAACAGCCCTTACCCCGCAAAAACCATTCCACTCCTTCCACCATATCGCTCCCTCTTGAAAGCCCAAGTACGACCGTTGGAAATATTCCAACGGACCCCTTGACCCTAGATGCGACACAAAATCAAAAAATAATCAAAGCTACATATAACCAATCCTTTGCTGGTGCCTGTATTTGAGGCATTGGAAGGATTTCTTCAAGTTTTCGTGACCATTTAAATTTATTCAGAAAACATACTGGAAGGGGAAACCAAGGTCTGGAATAATGTTTACGATAAGCTCAGAAACTAACACAAGATAGTGTTGTCAGACACAATCTGGACCATCATTTAAGCATTATATTAGTGAAACTGAAGGAATAATTGTTATGAAAAGAGCGGTTATGCGTTGAGGAGCTTAAACAGAGACCCGCGGAAGCGGATGGGGGGCCAACTTCTTCATGGAAAACGACCTCTTTAACATTTGCGCCATCGCTGAAACAAAAAAATTCTGCATAGAACAATCGCGACAATAGGTTTCATGACCGTGGCAGATATGAGAGGAACTTGTTCCGAGTCTCACTCAAAAATTTCAGATCAAGAAAAGCGAAAAAAAAATGAGACAGAAGGGGAACAACAAGGTCTTTGTCAAAGGAGAAACAACAAGAGATACCACCAAAGTGGGACAAGTTGTGCGACAGTTCACGTCACATAAAGTAGTTCAATTTTTAGCACAGGAGGAAGCTTTGTGTGGGTGTAAAGTAACGCTTCAAACAAAATCAAAAGATAATCAAAAGACAAACATTCATGCTCAAGTGGTTTCAGCGAGAAAGTGATTGAAAAATTGACAAGCATCAATAGAGGGCCTTTACCGGCTTGAATTTCTCATTTTTTGGAATCAGAGGATTCCAATCCAACGTTATAGGAGCTATACAATTACTGTATGTAATAACTGCGCAGAAACTGTGCGCCCAAACCACCCACAAAGTGATTTAGTAAACCGAGGCATAAAATCACCAGCAAAGCGAATGACACCGCTTATTTCTCAGCCCATTGCTTAGTCCATCAGAATGATACTTTTATGAGCTTGAATTTGCGTTCAAAGTTCTTGAAAAATCCAAAACTATGCCGACAAATAATCCCCGAAATGTTCTTCGCCACAGTAACATGCGCGGATCATTGAGCTCACAATTGGCCAAATGCCAGTTGGTCCTACCGCGCATGTAGCGCGTCGACTCTTGGCCACGACGATACGCAGTCTCGATTTACTCTTTTATTAATAGAAGAGGTTGGTTTGAATTGAATTGTATGATTTTATTCTTCTGTTTATTAAGTTTTATTCTGTAGGAAAATAGGATTTGAGTTGTAGCATGCAAGGATATGCGTCCAGAGCTGTTGATTGCTGAGATCCCATTGCAAATGGCTTTATTTGGGTTTTTTGAGGGAGGTTTTGGTCTTTACTCAGCCTTCTAAGGGCTACCAAGGCCAGATTTCATAGCTTACTGGGTAGCCTAAATGTTGACGTTGTGTCGGTTTTTTGTTGCCGCTCGCCGACAATTTCGTAACGTTTGTGAGTGTTGCCACTGGTTGTGCAATATTGCGCCGCATACATAGTGCGTGATTTCACTCTACTCGTCATTCACTGCTGTGTGATTTCCCTGTGCTGCTTGGTACTCTCCGGTTTCTTGTATTTTCCATACTCAGAATTTCTGATGAAAGTAAGGTCAGCAATGTTTCAGCAAAGCCAGCTCAACTAGGACGTCATGCCTTTGGCTATTGATTTGTTGCACCCTGATCCAGAGACTGAGCGTCAACGCCACAAGCTCAAACGACTTGTTCAACATCCTAACAGTTATTTCATGGACGTTAAATGCCCAGGATGTTTTAAGGTCGGTTTGTGATTTCTAAATTTCTTGTTTTGGTTATCCCTTTTCTCAAAACTGAACGCTTATTATGTGCTTTGCTTTCCTTTGGCACATTTGTTTGAAGATTTAGTCGTTCTCTTTAAAGTCCAATTTGCCTCAAGTTCTTGTTTTATTGTCACAATGTATTATTTCTTCCCTTTTGAAAGCTATGAGCGTCGCTTGGCGTATTCACCTTTGCAAACCAAATTTTGAGAAAATTTCTCCGGCCGTAAAATTCTTTACACACAATGGCATATCACAAAACACCAGCCCTATTAGTTTCTCGAGTTTTATAAGCAGGATCTCGTATAACGAGAAAGGGTTTTTTCAAAACTGTCTGTGTAGGTTCTCGAGTTTGACCTCTTGCACTCAAATGGTAGGCTGTTTCAAGCTTTCGTAATCGGTGGTGGGCCGTGGTCTGACGCACTTATTCAATCAATATAACGTAAAAAAGAAGGGCGCATGCATCAGGCCAATCAATCCGTGAAATAGTTCCGCGTTCCTGCCTTCTGGCTCGAATAGAGATTGCAACTGGATCGGTGTTAAGCTTTCCGCAGCGTTAGTACGGGTATGCAGGGGTGGCCAAAAAAAGACACTTACCCCATGGCGCACATCATCGAACTTTTCCATCACACAGAGCCGATGTTAATGAAAGTTTTACGGCGAATATTCCTTAGGTGTTCCCCCGTAAACAGAAGCAGCCCTCCTTCACTGCCCCCGCCGTCTTCAGAATATGACGTCATCTGCCGTCACCGTCGAGCTCAACGAGGCTTACCGTAATCGCTCCGACCTGAAGCTGCTACATAATTTCCTCAGTGGATTAATTGTTGAATAGCTTCCAGAGACATTAGCTGTGAATGTGCAAAACCGCTTTTGACCTGCGTTTCAGAGACGTCGTAATCGTCTATGGTATCTCAACGACCTCGTTGAGATCGTACCGCGCACAATGCTTCCGTGGGAAAATCTTCTGATGTCGTCGGTGTAGAAGGCTGTTGTGTAGCTTGTTGATAGATTATAACGTGCTCTTCAATATTCAGTTGGGGTCATTTGGTTTGGTTTCGCGACGCGTAAATAATTCCGTTTTGAATGTGGAGTGTCTCTTTTTTTGGCCACCCCTGTGCACATGAAGTGGACGCCGTGCGCCTACAAGAAAGTACCGCATTGATTGTTATGTCTGAGGAAGGGATACGCACAGTAGAAGCAGAGATTTTTCAGATCAGAAGGTCTAAGACTTGTAGGTTATTATAAGAATTGATTATATTTAAAAGGGCGCTGTTTACCTAAGGGTCTTCAGGGTGTAAAGGTTAGTGCGAAAACGGAGACCTCATCTCTACTTTAGAAGTTCATGAATGTTATGGAAATGCTATGAGCATTATGCGAAGCCACTGACTCAGGGTGGGGGAAGGAGCTCTGGAGTGGATCTGCAACAACAGCGGCCCTCCCCTTTGAGTGACCGGCGTTAGTTTCCGTCCTTAAGAATGCTGATCGTTACCTGATAAAGATACTTCTGTACAAGAAACTTGCTGGTATAAGATTTACATCCAGAACAGGTAGTATTTATAGGACATTCTTCGAATGGTTTGGTACCTCATAAGATTTATAAATCCTCTCTCAGTGTTACTGGCATTAGTCCTTTTTTGTTATACTATCTATGAAGCAAATTTTTCAATTTATCTTGCAGAAAGGCAAGAGAGTCTGCCAGTTTTCAATCACAGATTTCTTTGAGTCTCCTAAGCTGAAGCTTAGTCCATCAAGTTATTCTTGGAAAAGACCGTTTTTTTCATTCTTGCGTGCCCTGTTTGGGCACATGCATAGTCGGTCGTCTGACAGCAGCTGTCGCACAGCATTAGATGCGTATTGATCGTCAGGAGTGCGACACTTACGATCGTACGATTGTTATGTCGGACGACCGACTATGCATGTATCCTTTCATATATCGCGTTTATGATCACACGTCCTTTGGGATTTTACTAATGAAGAGCGGTTGTGATTTGTGTTTCTGTGGAGGTACTTTCGTATACTCGGAGAGTGATTTTTGGTAGGTTGAGAAATTCTTCACAAAGTTGAAGCCTCTGTTTATTTGTCTCAGCCACGAAGTGTGTGAGTGCATGCCAAGTCGAACCAGGTTCAACGACATTATAGACACTATGAATCATTGGAACTTTGTAGGGATCATGTTATGGACACCTTAAGGGGGAGGGGGAGTCGTTCCATTCTAAATTTTTCCCAATTCAGCGGTCGACCACGATTGCACTGAATCGCCAAAGAACTCATCCTCTTAACTCGGTCATCGATGACGATAACCATGATCTTTTATAAGCGTTGGCTCTTGCACTGTAGAAGTTCCATATTGTCACGCATGTATGCTCATTTTTCTGGCGCGATAGTAAAATGCTAGAGGAGTATTTTTTGTGGTACAGTTTTGCTAAGAGAAATGTAAAAATCTAGGCTTCTCAAAAGTCTTGTGCTATTCTGGTTTTTGGGATTTACAGAGGCGAAGTAGATGTAAAGTCCAGTCGGTAGGAAAAGGGCGAAGCATATTTGGGAAGGTAAGCATTTAGTGCCACTGTGAACTGTGCCTCAGTTTCGTTTTCCGTTAGATTCAGGCAATGACTTCCTGTTTCATTTTATGGTCCTCGCAGGAGTAATAAAGGGGACTGAAGGGCATTCGGCGGTGACACAGTGGAGCGATGGTCTTGTTTCCTTTGACCATGAGTTCACCAAGTTGCTGTAGGAGTTTTTTTCACTGAGGAAGATCGTAACTCCAACCTGTGCGTAGCATTCTGGAATCCTTTTAAACTTATAGCTTAGTTTTACCCTAGCATTACTGATATTCGTCTTGCTTGTTGTATTTGTTTGCGTGGGTACCTGTGAATCAGTACACTCGAACCTAGAGTTACCTTTTTTTGCCACTATTTAACCCACAGCGATTAGTTTTTGTGTGGATGGCTGAAAAGATGTACATTACAAATGAAGGTACAATTCAGAAGGGAGTTGGGTTTTTGCTTTCAGAACTCCTAAGCTAAGCTAACTGCGGCTTGTGGTTTTGTTAGCGCACTGCTCCCAGTCCCCATATGCGAGTATGCTGGATGTTCATTCGAGGGAACTATGGGAAACCAACGGGAACATGATGATGTCAGATCGAGTTTAGAGTTGACTCGGGCTCAGATCGTTTTAGAGACAATTTCTATCTTTTCATACTTTAGCGACTTAATCGACTTGTCTCAGTACTCTGCCTTGTCACACCAAAAGCGATCCGACAAGTATCGCTCATTTTGTTCAGATCCACCAATGGCGGCCAGGTAGAGCATCGAGATGGCCAGTCACGGGGTGGTTGGGGTGTGACTCTTCTTCAAATGAAAGAAGGAAACCCTGAGTAGAGGTAACTATCCGTGCACCGTGGAATGAAAGAGTGTGCCCTCAACTACCTTCTGGTTCAATCCTCCAATGTAGGCTTGGCGCGTGGAAGATCCTAATCTGAAGTCATGGAAGAAGAGCCTCAGAAATAGGTCTTCGGAAGAAATGGAATCCTAGCTAAAGAAAGCAACAAGCAAACAAAAGGCTAGACTCGGGACAGGCGGAATTGTGTGCTATGTTGCAGGCATTTTGGGAAATTCCAATACTTATCAGAAACATTTTTACAACAATAAATGGGTAAAGTGTTTCAAAAATTATGGACTGTCCTCATAGTTACGTATGCCTTAATTTTAGAAGAGAATTTCTGAACCGTACGAAATTTCACTTTAGTTAATTTTCCATTTTCATTTTTTCTTCATGCATGTGAAGCTTCAAAGAGTAGCAAAAGTGAATACGGAACGTAAGCGATGGCAAGATAACCGTTTTGATTGAAACAATCAAGGTAAAGTTGCCTTTGAGGTCCATTGCAGCTAGGTCTGACAAATTTTGATCTCACTGTTATTTCACGTCTTTCTATCGAAATTCCATACTGTACCACTGGGTAGCTTCGTTGCACTAGGAATTCAACGGCTTAGTTTTGTATCAATCATTTTTCTTTTTCAGAACTCAAAATTCGCTTGAATTACCTATGGCGGACGCGCTCGCAAAATCGTGTCGGTCCCACGCGGCCAAAAAAGCCAAAACGCGCGTTGTCGTCAACGTGTTAATCAATAAGGCATTGTTATATTTATGGTAGCTGTGGTCTGTACATATTTTTTTTACAGGGACTCAACAAAGGGGAAGTTGAAATTGCATTTGCTTGCAACGTTGAAATTTTGCAACTAGCGTTGTAGGTACGATTTCCAATAAAGAAGTCCCTATAACCATTTCATTTACGGATTCTGGTGTGGAAATGAATCCGTTTCGAAATTGTTCTCTGGTCTACCGAGGATATTTGCGACATTGGCAAGGGCTTGAGATAAACGTAGCCTCAACAATTCTCCTGTTGGGTTCATACCTTTTGGCAGAATTGTGCGCCGCAGTTTCGAGGGACACTTTTTTAAAAACAGAAAAACTGATTTGTGTCAATGTGTCATGAATTACATTTCAAACTTTCGTACATTTTCGGCCACCTCTTCCCTTTTTTCGACCTATTTCATCTTTCATTGAAAGGTTTATAACCTTCTTTGAAGGACCTTTAGGATCTCAGAGCTTGAGTGTTTTTGAAGATTGGTAGGGAAGCACAATGCTTCCAGCATAATCCAGTACTACGATATTCGATTTACTCTGTGCCACTTTCAATGTCATACTTATTTTCTTCTTTTTCTATCATGTCTCTTTCAGATCACAACAGTCTTTTCACATGCGACGACCGTCGTTGTTTGCGTTGGATGTAATACCGTTTTGTGTACGCCGACTGGAGGAAAAGCTCGTTTGACTGAAGGTTGCTCCTTCCGTAAGAAGCAACATTAAAGTGCGTTGTTGTGTTACATAAATTGTTTTTGTTTGAAGAAAATGTTTTATAACACATGAATATTCACGCTGTTGTTTCTTCCAAAGTGTCCATTCTACGACGCTCTCGTTTATGGCTTCTCTCACGGTGAGGGCTGAATAGATGCTGACGTTCTTCGGATTTGTCGCGCTTTGATTTCCTTTTACGATGTGAGGTTGGCTTCCGTTGGTGGTCACGAGTGTGATGAGCATGTGAATCCAGCATATCAAAATCGGGAGGTTTAGGACGAATATAGCGGTCATTGAGCAGGATGAAAGCCCTGAAATTGTTCACAAGCGTTAGCGTCAAAGGATTTCCATAAGTCAAAACATGATGTTTACGCGTCATTGTGCTCATGTACACCTGCTTATAATTAGTCATCATGCAGAGAGACTGGGTAAACGTAAGTATGATGTCGGTAATGGAGCCATCACCGACTTGATATTTGTAGCGCTGCTTTTTTGGTGTTTTCTACCTTGACAGAGTTGATAATAGCCGCGATTTTTTTTGAACGCAACCCAACAAAATAGACTGGAATATCTGGACGGGCATCCTGTGAGTCTCTGTAGATTCTTTTCGCTCGACTTCGAGGGTGTTCATGCAGTACATATGCCCCCTGACCGCGCAGTGATTGACATGAGCCTTACCTGTATGTCTGAAGTGCGATTATGAGTGCATTTTTGCAAGTGAAGAATATCATTGTGTAGGTGACGAGACTGTGTTGAAGCATCAAGTATAAACGGACCTAAAACCAGTGTGTCGGTAATACAGTTATGCAAAGCAATGTAACGAATTGATGTAAATTTGTTGTTATGGTTTGTAAGTGGACTCCAAGAACCCTCCCCTCCACACTGCTCCCTCCGCTCCATTCACGATAGGATTTGAAGAATAGCAAATTGTAGTCGAAATATTTCACATTGATGGTGTACTCACCAGAAGGAAGGGGATGTCTTGGAGGGAGTTGGCTAGTATAATAGCCCAAATGTCGACATCGTAGAATACCTGAAAGTGATATTTTATAGCATACCTGAAAGTGATATTTTATGCCCATGTGCGCCTGTATTGTACCGCTAGAATCTCTAACCTCCCAGAAATTTGGTGGTCTAGTGTGAGGCATGATGAGCTCTTCATAAGTCTTTGTAATAGCAACTCTCATTTTTCTTGCTCTGCTTACAGTGAGTACGAACGGAAACTGGAGAAGACTCAGCTGAAAAAGGAAGTTGAAAATGGTAGCCTACACTCATAGAATAACAACTCTGTTGTAGCAAGCCGTAGGCTCGTGGTGGTAGTTTTGCTTGGTAGTTTTCATTCTGTGCAGCTGAGAACATTCATCCCACCAAGTGAAATCAAAATTAGAATCTGCATGGGTTGGATAAACTGTGGTACACTGACTTGCTTCCCTTACCAAGGTGAGCCGTGAATACGGACCCACAACATCGACGTGGCATAAGAGAATCGGAGCGCAATGTGCCTCGGGGGGGACCAGTCGCCGCGCGCGGCCGTGCGGCAACAGGAAATTCGTGAGCCAGGGGGAGTGTAGCCAATTCAGGGGGGTTGGGGGTGAGGGCAGTCACATGACATGCGTGAGAAGCTGGAATGTTCCGTGAGAAGCCGGAATGTTCGAATTTCCTGTTGCCGCACGGCCGCGCGCGGCGACTGGCCCCCCTCGAGTCACATAGCGCCATAATCGCGTAAATGAAAGCAATTTTATGTAGCTCTTGCTGCGTGTATTGCTGTATTTTGCAGAACAGTAGTAACATAAAGGGACGGCATTGAAAAATTGGTATCATGTTTTTTATTGCCATTAATTACCTGATGCAATGTCTGTGCTGCTTAGGCTAGGTGTAAGAGTCTGCGAATCATTGCGTGATTCGCAGTGAACTCCCAAATCGCAGGTGCCCATCTGAAAATTGAATACATCATGAACACTCGTGTCTGGACTATTGCACGTGATTACAACCTCGGGCGTTTCGTGGTGAGATGGGTGAAGATAATAAATTTTGCGGCCTCCCAGACAATACCTAGCCATTTTCGGCGCGGCCAGTTGATAGCTGCCGCGGAAACTCAGCACCAGCACAATTCGCGCGGGCACCTCGAGGTGTTTCAAGCGTCGTTCGCGGCCACCTGTCGACTCGCCGTTTCGCCGCCGGCGCGCCAATGGTATATGGGTATTGTCTGAGCCTATTTTTCGTTCTGAACTTCTTGCTGTGGGGTTATCGGAGAATCCGCATCACGAATACATCCATTTTGGCGCTGGCGCCAAACATTAGCAGCTCGCGTCCAACAACCGATATCACCAAGCGCTTAAACTTGGTAGAGGGTGATTCTGGGCCCCTGATCACGAATATGACACTCGTATTAACATTCGTGCTTTTAACGCATATTTTCTGCTTTTCTAAGCTTTCTCACCTATAGCGCCTAAGACTAAGCTTAGGGGAGGGGTGAAACTCCGGAGTGGGTGAACCACGCACCGTGTGGCAAAAGTTGGAGTGTGTTAGACCACAGGGGAGTGCCCTACTCACTTTGGAGCCCTCCACTATTCAAAGGCTTAGTCCTGATTGCGATCTAATTAGTGCGAGGGCGCAGACGAGCAGGAAATAGGCGCCGAATAGCGCTAACAACAAAAACGAATGTCATATTCGTAATCAGGACCCCAAATAACCCCTATACAGAAGTTTACAGCGAATTTAGTGGGAATCAGTCGTGGCGCCACCTGGCGGGCCAAATGGCGCCAGCGCCAAAAATGAATATTATTCGTGATGAGCACCCTCGATAAGCTCCATAGCAACCAGCGTTATTTTATTGAACCGATTTTTCCCTCCCCCCCACCCCTTTGGCCGGTTGTAATAGTGCAATATGCCAGTCGATCTAACATCACCAAATGGCGGCAGGAAGCACTTGTGGATTTACTGTAGTCGGCGAGCTTCGGTACTACATCTGCACTTTCGGATCAACTTGGTACGAGTAGCAATCTAACCAACTTTTGTTGAGAGTGAGGGTTGCGGCTAATGTGTGGAAGAGGTCATCTGTGTTAATCAAGAAGACGTAAGAGTGGGTAGTAGGTGGTGCCGCAGAAAAGTGCATCCTATTCGCTAAGCGCGAGTTCTGACTGAAAAAATGAATCGTATGTTGATGGGTAGCGCTATTCGATGTAGCGCGGTTGGTTAGGATCCGTCCACCGATGTCATTTACCGTCCCGATTTCAAGGCTTGGTACTCACTGCTTTAAAAGACAGAGTTAATGATTAGAGCAGCACATTAGAACTAAGGTAGGGTGGTCAGTGGTGAGGGAATGAAGAAAATTCATGAGAAATGGTCCATAATCCGAAAATGGGACCGATTTCCTCATTGATGCGGCTCATCGGTGGCGCCCTCTCCAACACCAACGCTCTCCGCTGAATTGGCTAGAGGGCTGCGGCGAGCAGTTAGTTCAGTCGATGAGGGTGTCACGTCGATAGCGGCGCAGAGACGGGCAGATCCTAGATCACCAGGGGTATATCCTTCAGTGCGAGTTGTGTGTCGGTCCACACACTTAGGGGTCCACCTGTCTTTCCGCTAACTGTTCCCCTTCTCCGACATCATCATGGGATCCTCTGAGTATATTTTATGTTGAATGCTTTTTTGTAAAGTAGCAAGAGGAAATTCCTCACCGTCCAGGCAGCGAGCACGATTTGTTGGACATTAACATTATTGTACACAGCCTTCTCTTTGAAAACATCGAAGAATTCGACAATATCTGATGAGATTGCCTGAAGAGACGGAGAATTATTTGGCAGTGAGCTTAGATTTTTCGTAGGAGAAGGAAGCTAACCAAATAGGCGAGTAGAATTTGAGATAGCCGTTCGCGACTAATGTCTTCTTTTGGCAGGAGCCATCGGCCAATGATGAGAACGACAAGGAGAAGCTGTTCAAGTAGTTGAAGTTGTAGCTATTCTTCTGGGCCACCTGGAAAAAGGAAGATGTTTTTTGGAAAGACTTCTGGAAGTAGGCGTAAAAATCTCGAATGGATTGAAGAAATCTGGAATTTTGCGCGTTTGTGCGCCGTAAGGATTTTACGCTGAGGGCAACCAGCCCATTGGCCGCTCCGTGACCACCCGTTCAGTCCACACATGCGCTCGCTTCTTAGGCAGATGTCAAGCTTTGGGAATCCAGTGATTCGCTAGCGAAGCGAGCTGTGTACCAGCGGATCGAACTATGTGCCAGCGGATCGAACGATGTACCAGCGACTCAACACTGTTTGAAAGTGGCGAGAGCCAACGTTTAAAGAAGCCCCGCCACTTTCAAACAGTGTCGAGCCGCTGGCGCATAGTTCGATTCGCTGATGCAACGCTCGTATCCCGCGATTCGCTAGCGAATCGCTGGACTCGCCAAGTCTGACATCTGTTAGTTGCTATGAGTCACGATATAGAAAAACTCACTGATTGCGATTTTGCTTTCGCCAAGCAATTCGTATTCTCTTCGCCATTCACATAACTTTGTCTGAAGCAGCCATATGGGTGGTGCAGTGGCAACAATATAAAGGAGAAGACTGGTACAGAACCTATAAAATAGTTGGAAGATGTATGTGATTAGAGCAAACTGGAGGGCGTAGTATTATCGATTGTAACCAGTTCTAGAGGAGCTATTTAAGCCACCGAAGCCACATGAATTTGCTCATGATCTCTGGTCAACGTTTACGGTAACTTAAAGCTCAGCAACTACGTACCCTTTGTCTCTCGTAAACAGGGTAGAAGGGACTGCAGATGCGGAATGTTCAAGTACTGACAAAGACAAAAGTGATATTGATTTTTTCGAGGCCATCGCCACTGCTGCTATCGCTGTTCTGTGGAATCAGTAGTACAATGGCGATGGCCCTGGAAAAGTTCGATGCCACGTTTTCGATAATTGATTATACTGGGCCGTGTGCAGCATTGCTCGGCCGGATATGGGTCACCGAACCGGACGGAGACGAGTCCGCAACGTTGGGAGCCTGTATTCGGCTAGGCATAAATCCCATCCTCGGCCCATCCTCGGCCAGGGGTGAGTCCTGAAAGCTGGAGATTCATTCCCGGCCGAGGGTAAACCCCCATCAGCGTGTGCAAGCAAGTTGTCGATTGAAGGGTCGAGGAACCGACCGAAGAGCATGCGCTTCCGGAATCTTTTCCGGTGGGTTCCACTGCACAACTCTTTGGGACCGTTAAGCCTTGTGGACTCTTGAGCGTCTTTTGAGAGATGAATCTCCTTAGTCGAGACATGGCACGGATTCTTTTCCGACGACACAGACGCTGACGATAGACGGCTCTCACCCATTTCAAACCATCGGGCTGTCAATATATAAGACGGTTCCTATGGCGTGACCCTTTCATTGATCTCTGCATGCCGGCTGGGGATAAATTCCCAAATTTGTGAATTCGTCCGTGGCCGCCGGGCTTTGCAGCCTTCGATGTGACGTTTGTTCCATGTACTGGTCTGCATTTACGACTTGTCTATCTGCGAGGGATGAATTGTAGGTATCGATTTATTGGATTACGATCGCCATTGGTGGATGTGCGACCGGTACATTCGTTAGGCTCTTTATAATTCCTAAAAAGACTCCCAAAAAGGGTGGTTATGGCATTGATGACAGGAATTGTCCCAGGCCATGTTTTTGCTCGTGTTCATAAGTATGACAAGAATTTATGGAGCCCCAGAGGATAGCGGAAGTTTCCGTGTTGCGACACAATCCTTCTAAACTACCCAAAGGCAACAGGATATTCCCTGAGGGGCATGTGGCAAATATTTCAGATAGTTGCGTCATTGGAAGGAAAAAGTTGCAAAATGCACGAACGCATTCAGTCAGGCATACGAATTGAGCTAGGCATGGGTGTGTAGCGCATCCCAGTGAGTTAAAGGCAGCGATTACGATAAAGAGGGAGCGCATCGGGGAAGCATATGCACCACACGAAGCAGTTACTTGGCTGCCAGGGAAGCGAGGTGTGGCGCTTTCACGACGAAGGTGCGCTGGTTGCTGAGCAGGACTTCGAAAGCACTCCGCCCCCAAAAGCGATCCGCCCACTAGTTTAGTTGGTGATTTGGACGAGCTGCGTTGCCAGCAGCGGCACAACTGGAGCAACTCGATTGGAGCGTGGTTTGGCATGGTGCCACCAAACGCGTTGCGGTGAACTCGTTCATACGTCCGCTTTCTGAGCTGTTACCTGTTCATGAGTGAAAACCAACGGCCAAAAAAGGGTCCCGTTTTGCGTTTTCTTGACGGATTTCTCCGCTTTTTTCGCCACTGGCGTACCATTGAGCACCACCACGTCTCCTCTAAACCTTCTTAAAACTATCGTGAATCGCTGCCTTTAAGGCCATCAAGTTAAGGATTTCTTTCTAACTGCGAACTCACACGGTATTATGCGGACAGAACCAGTGGGAGTAAGGTTGCTGTCAGACACTAGAAACGCTAAGAGCGGCCTGTCGGGACGATTCGTCTTCTATCGTGTCACTAAATCTTGATCTGTTTTCGACGAGAAAACATTCGTTCTAGACCTTCCTTGGTTGCGTTTGCAGAAAAAAGGAGAATTAATTTTAAGTAAGAAGCTTCTGCACAGTGCATTCCGGTAAGCAAGATGAACATTCTGAGGACTCACCGACGAAGAGAACGAGGGTCGAGGGATTGGGGGTCGTGTTTGCTAGATTCCGCAGTGGTTGCCGGAAAGAAGAGGCATTGGAATTGCGGGGCCTTAAGGGCGCGGGATGCGGAGAAATTGGTTTATTCCACTTCAAAATGAAATAAGAGGGCCTAGTGAGAAAAAAGGAAAGGATGAAGATAAAGGCCTTTTTTGCTTGTTATTACGACTTACTAACGGCGGAGAGGCCAGCATGGTGAGGAGAGGGATTTTTGAGAGAGCACTCTGTTGATGAGGACGCAGACATCGCGTATGCTGCGATCGAGTAAAGAATGCAGCGGTCGCAACAATCAGGTATTAGCGCCCTTGTCGCGCACTTTTGAGCCGCAATGGAGCCACGGCTTCAATGCTTGGGATCCTACTACCCCACCCACGGAAAGCATTGCTCCGAGGATTCACCAAATTCTCGACTCCTTCTATTTTCGACCCGTACGTTGTAAGGATCCTAAAGTGAAGGGAATCTCAACATTTTCACTACCTTCCACAAAATGGTACGAAATTTTGGGAAACCTCACTGAATTCATGGAAATTTCCGGGAAAAAGGAGAGTAAGT
>MU888850.1:0-17200 GCA_036418205.1 Ostertagia ostertagi
TTAAAGTTTTTCTTCGCGCTCCTTTTTTGTAGTAAGGTAATCGCTCAGGAAAAATGAACTACAGTTTTGCGCTCGATGCACTAGCCTCTATATCATGCCAAAGAACCGTTTCGAAAAAGCTGGGCTTCACCTGGAAGATCTTCCTGGTAAGCCGAACAGACGTTCGATTTATATCGAACAAGTGTAGAAGACAAAGTCCCGAAACATTCTCCGGCCTCCTTATCTTCGCAGATGGAACGAGCTGCTTACTGCAATGAGTGAGCGATTATTTTGGGCAGGGAAGTTCCTTTCAAATCTATTTGATCATACTCCACATTGCCGGTTGCTGCTGCAGCTCCCTGAAGCATATTAAAGGAATCTTGCGCGGAAAATTCTTGCACTCTTTCCTAACATGAATATGTCAGTTGTGATCACTGGAAATAGCACACAAAGTTTCACGCATGAAGATTCGGTTTCTGAAGAGAAACAAACGTACAAAAACTACACGTTATGGACCATCGAAGGACCAGGAGGCAGAGCCAGGCGAGGCATGGAAAGAAGACGGCGTTTGGCCGGCTACGTACCAGGCGACGCAATGAGAGAATCGGGTTAAAGCGCGCGATTTCGGAGAGTGGAGACAAATCGATCGATGGAATAGGATGGAGTAGAAGTGTAAGATGTGAATGCAACGAAGCAGAAGGCCAGAAAGAGCTTCTAGTGAATGCACTCCAAGAACCAAGTTTGAGCATCCCCGTCGCCAGCATTCGTGAAAGACGTCCGTGGGCAATTCGAACGCGTAGCAGCCTTTTCGAGTTTTCGAATTTCTAATCAAAACGAAGCAATACTTCAGTTCTTTTCACTATTATCGTGGATAATGAGTCTCAAGCCAGTGATTTATGGCTGAAATAGAATCATGATTTTTCCGCGCAAGATTCCTTTAAGTCTTCTAGTTACTTCCTGAGGTGGAATAGCCCATGATAGCATCGACCATCCTCCCCAAGTGAACTCGTTTGCTTTAGGCCATCTCAGCATGTCATTGTGAAGCCCAATCCGCAATGAAATGTATCTACGATTCCAGAAAAATTTCGGGTCTGTGGCGCATCTCAAGGCAGCAGGTGAATACCTACTACTTTGTCCTCTTGGTGGCTAATCACCTCGTTAATGCAAACAAAATTTTATGATTTTAAAAAAAATCGAATAGACCAGGACTTTTAAAAGGGCAATGTCTCTAAGCATCTCAAAAAAACCCAAAAGATTGCACTGGCTGCATGCGCGTGGGTGGTCCGATTCGTCAATGGGCGTCTAGTTGAAGGATGAGAAAAATCATTTTTTTTTCACCCAGCACTGACAGTCGCGAAGTCATCAGTAAGAAGCGGTTCAGAAATCAAAAAATAAATAACTAGCCGACGCTAATCATCCCCTTGGGATGCGCCTCGCACTCGATTACACTCGGAATCGAAAAGCTCTTTTGAGCGCGTAACTAGCTTGTGCAAAAATCTAACCTAAGCAGCTTCACCAAAGCTCCACCTAACGCTTATATTTTCCTGGCAAGCTTATACCAAGCTGCAAGGATGGAGTTCTCGAAAAGGATTTTCGGTTGATTCTCTCCTAAACTTTCTTGGCACGGTATACAGCCGTAGTTCAATGCGTTTCTGAATTATAGCTAGCCAAAATATTCAAGACAGGCGGCAAGAGATTCAGGGTCCAGAATCAAATTTGTCAAGAGCCAGTTTAATCATCTGATTGCCTGACAATGGCCTTCAAGGTTTCACTTCGTAGAACACACCATGTCTCGCTGACCAAAAGGGTGTCTTGGTGTGCCAGTTACCGCCTGCGGTCAACATGAGAACATCAAGGAGGAGTTGTTAGATGTTCTTTGTCAGAGATTGATTTCTGCTCTATCCCCAGAGTAAAAGGCATTAAATCGTCGCACCAGGACAACAACTGCCCCGCCCCGAAGGGTCAGCTCGTAATAACTTGTCCTACAACTTGCACTTTAGCTGTCATATCAGCGTGAACCACCAAGTTTTCCCAGAAGGGCCCCAGCTCAGTCGTAACTTCTATCGGCTTCCCCGGCGGCCGTTTTTTGGTTCCTGCCTTCACATTTCAGGCTTAAAAATCAACATAAAATGAAATGGTCAACCCCTTCCGCCAAACGCTATCACCTCCACCGAGCTTCATATGGTTTTCTAACGCGCGAGATTGAGCGTTTATTGGCTTTCGGCGTGCTGTACTACAGCTTATCACAGCTAGGCCCTTTTTTCAGAAATGGAATTTCCCCTCTTTTGTTCTTGGACCTAGTAGCAACAGTTGATTCCACGATTCGTTGAGGTGAAGCACGATTTTCCATTGCCGATAACGGCGTAGTTCAGCCAGCACAGGGGAATGGAGAGGAAGTTATCGAGTGCTTTTGCGATAACTGGTATATCAGATTTCAATATATCCATCAGAACACGTGGGCGGAAGTGGCGTAGTGACAAGTGGCGCGCTCACCACGCGAGCGGTCCGGGATCAAATCCTGGGTCGTGAGTCGCCCGGGCCAACCAAGCCTTCCATCCCTCCGGGGTCGGTTAATTGGTACCAGACTTGTCTGGGAGGATAAAAACACTGACTTGAACATCGGCTGGCCCCCGCAAGTCATTGTATAGGCCACATCGCATTCAAACGCCACTACGAATGTACAAATGGAAGTAGAATGCGTGCCGCATCCCAAAAAGGGATTGATCAACGGCAAATGCTTTATCCTTTATCCTTTATCAGAAACGTGGCCACATATGACTCCTGTACAGTGGCTCTTTTGGAATCGTGCACGTTGCCAGCTGTGGCCATCAGAAAAGATTTTCCGGCAAGTGTTCATCATTTCAATTTTTTGGCAACGCAGAACTTTTACATATCGGCTTCTATTGGATTGCTCAGAAAGTTTGCGCCTACTTTGACGCTCAAATTCAAAAGCACTTATCTCGGTTCAAACAGAACAATTATTCACTTCACGTGGCACTGAAGAATTAAACTATTAGGAAGGGTTTCTTCAAAAATCATATATTTTTGCTTTGATAACAACCACTTTGTTTAACCTCATTCGGACCAGAATTCTTTCCCTGGAAAAGATTCCTCTTCTTGCAGTTGTTTATTCCTTGTGAGCACATGAATATCATTATAGCGAAACTTGGAAGCTATCCGATCACAAACTAAGAAACTAGGAAGCTATGAAGATTGGCTTCTTAGTTTTTTTCAGCTTACGTCGAAACAATTCCAAATTTC
The DNA here is from genome assembly GCA_036418205.1 of Ostertagia ostertagi. NCBI lineage: Eukaryota > Metazoa > Nematoda > Chromadorea > Rhabditida > Trichostrongylidae > Ostertagia > Ostertagia ostertagi. Next base: position 3,241 of record MU888850.1, read on the forward strand.
TTAGATATGTTTTTTTTGCAGGCTTAAGTCCGACAATTCCAATTTCTTAGCTTATGTGGAAAGTTCATGATCATGCACAGCATGATATCTAATTTTTTGATAGTTGTATGAAATTGATATGCTTAAGTATTCAGAATAATTGACGACACTTAGGGCTTGCTGGCCGAGCGTCGAATCATTGCTCACTCGTACACAAGATACTTGTAATTACTAACAGCAGCATAATGAATTGACGGTTTCCGATAGATTTGAAAGGGGTAGGTCGCCTGATTGCAGGAGTAATACAAACATTTTGAAGTTGATGGTGGCAATTGCCACCGCCAGGGCCGAAAGGGTTAAAAAAGCGAACTGCATTGCAACACAGCAAAAATCTTCTGAAAGGGGCAAGTTTATGGCCGCATCGACTGTTGGCATGAAAGCCACAATCGGAACCAAAGGGTCAACCGTCCGTTCGAACTGTTCGAACGAGGGGGGTCGCATTTGTGTTTCTGGGAGGGAGAGGGGTCGCATGCGAAGCTTTGGTGATCAGCAGGACATAGGGTGCGTGCGAAAAAAGTTGCGTTTCACTGGTATACCCCCCCCCCCCTCGACGGCTATTTTTGGGGAAAAGTGGGTGGAGTTTCGGAGTTTTAGGTAGGTTTTTTTGGGCTGTGTCAACTGGTCTCAGAATCAAATACTATAGAAGAGGGAGAGGTCGCGGTGGGGGAAGGCTGGTTGTATTGGGGGGTCGCAACTGTGTGTTGGGAGGGGTCGCAACTGGACCCTCTCGAGGGGGGGGTCGCAAAAATCCCGAAAATGTTCGAACGTGACGGTTGACCCTGGTCGGAACTCGTCTAACAAGCACATTCACGAAGTTCCAACAATCCTCATCGCACCCTATAGGGAGGGGATCTAGTGTAAGACTACATATAGTGACGGTTTTCAGTTCTTTGGTGACTGGCGAGACAACTAGCACCTGCAGCATCACAATCAGGCTCTTTTCAATTGCAAAACGCCTTTAATTGCGTTTACGGTCTACTTGAACTCGAATTTTTGAACCGTCCTGAATTGAAGCTTCCTCTTGCGCTCTCCAGCCTAAACAGCGCCATGAGTAGGGTGTGAGCCATTCAGCCAGCCATAAAACATTCACATTCAAGTTCTGCCACATTTGGCACACCCAAATCAGAGTCCCCCTCCCTCCTAGGATTAGTCTTGAGGATCTCACCTTCCGGGGATGAGGACCCGAATCAGGTGCCTTTCCATGATCCTCTGTACTCTAGCCCATTCTGCGGCAGTGACGGCAGCGAGGAAAAACCCCCCCCTCTAAGAACGTCGAGATGGCAGTCGCTCTGCCAAAAGTGCAAGCGGCGGGCAATGGCCCGCCGCGATCGATATCCGATGTCGACTGCATCGATGTGGGCGGGGCCAATCGTCGTCGCTTTTGCACATTGCAAGAGCGACTGCATCGCCGCGATGCAATCGGCAGAAGTCTGACCGACATCCAAGTAACTGCGGCAAGATTTCTCCGTCGTCAATCGTCGTTTTTGCCGCTATTTCGGAAAAATTAGCTTGAATGATATATGCGAATCAGACCAATTGCAAAGGCTTGTCGTTGTGGCATTAATAGTCAATGAAGGTTCCCTTTATTTCAATTTTATGTGTCTCTATTCCAGCAAAAATTTTGGAGAGATTTAGTCTTTGCTTGATATCGGCTTCACTTGCAGGCATGACAGTGTGGCAAAGCTTCCACTTTGTGAAGCTATAAAAATCAAAATATATTTGAGAAATAAATCAAAATCAGTGATCACCGTGGTATCGATTATGATAGTAAAAATTTGGTTGGACCGATCATTTTTTCGGTGTTTGACGCCTATTTGCAGTCGTATATGCAAGGAAAACAAGTCATCTTGAACTCGTTAAGAAGTACCGTTCACCTATCACTCGGAAACTATGAAAAACCTCCAAAAAGGTGACTGATTTAGGATTTTGTTGTTTCAAATTCTGAAACACATCACAATTCACATGATGGTGCAAAGTTGGTTAGGTGGGGCACCTCGACTTTTTAAGCCGCGGCAGCTCTAGGAGAAAGAGAAACTTCGAGGAAAGGAGAGCTGATTACGTACTTCAGAGTATCCCCTGCCCTCAAATTTAGCCCTAAAAATGAGCGTTACCTTGATCCATAACTTGCAAAACCAGAGTGTCCACCCAACTAACTTTGCGTCCACATGATTTCATTGCTTTCCGACTTCTTTTGGTATATTGGACCTCGAGGACAGCAACTAAATCTATGATCGCAAGCTACTCGTCATCTGTTCCTCCAATTCTCATCCATCTATTAGATACTTATTTCAACTCATAAAACCATAGAAGCGAATTTTATTCTTTCATGAAATAGATGGATGAAAAGTACCGTTCGCATCGCCATCCATGATAAACTCTCGCTAACAGAGAGCGATAGTGAAGCGATCATGAAACCACGGTAACTAACCGTAACTGTATGTACAATAGCGGTCAGAAATGTTGGCCGGGATATTTTCGTGCAATTTCCGCCTTTTAAAGGCACGCTCAATCTTCTTTTTCAACTTTTAGACACGATTGACTTGGTGCCCTAACTAATAATATTGTTTGAAAATTTGATGAGAAATGCGGAGATAAACCTTAGTGGGAAAAAGGGAAGACCATTATGGAACACTGAAATTTTTACTGTGAACTCGACTGTGGTACGGTGGGAGACGCTGCGCTAAGAGGAGAAAGATGCGAGAGAGCACTGGTACGCGAGAGGGCGCAAACATCGGGACACCCCAAGATTTAATTCCTTTAGGCATATTCCAATTTTGAGCGGTGCTGTTTTAACCTGGAATACGTTGTGAAACTTATGTTGACCATGTTCTTCGAACATCTTTCACCGTGAGTGTTTTACAGAAGGGATGCTTGGAAATGCTAATCCAAGGTCAAGCTTGTTCTTTTTTGATGTATGAAGAGGCCTTTTTGTTGGCAGAAAAGAGATTCGTGCTCAACCTCATTTGTGGATTCTACAGTGGAAAATTGGAATTTTTCGAGGACGTTCCGAGGTTCCCCTATGGCTGGACGGGGAGATTTTTGTCTGGAACGATGAAGATTTTGTTGACACTCACTTTGAAAAAACCATGAGCAGGGCGACGTCGGGAGTATAGATGCACATAAGCCTGAATTTTCGCTAAGCCAGGCGACCGCGATAGCAGCAGCACCAACGGCGAATGGCGTAGCGCATAAACTCTTGTTCATAGCCGCTCGAATAGTGTTTCACAAAAATGTCGCCCTCCATTTCTGTGCATGGAGGTGATCCACGGGCAGCAGATACTTGCCTATGCTAGGGCAGTGCTCAACAAACTATTGAGCCTGGTGAGACCGTCAGGCTCTGATCGAAAATCGTGGTCAGTGGTCACGTTGCAGGCTCCTGCGTCGCTGTGGCCAAATAGGTCCCTGGTGTTCAATTCTGCCTATCCGCTGCAAAAATCAGGCCCATAAATCGGCGTCTCCTAACTAGGCCTAACACAACCTTTCGCCTTCCGACAATCAACCCCGTAAGGATCTGTCCCTCTTGTCGGTTAGGGTTCAGGCACAATGGATGTGACGGTTCTAGATAAAAGTTATGACACAGATATCGTGATTCATGACCCGCTAAGGTCACTACATAGAAGTGGTTTCCGGATTCGCATCACCGCACCTCGAAGACCAACTGACCTAGCTGGGTCTAGCCGCAGTCCTCTTTTGTTCCGAGTGCTTTCCGATGGTCAGCGAAAACATAGAAAATGAATAAAAAGGATAAAGCTTTCGCGCCTGCCTGATCAGTCCCGCGCGTCTTTGGGGATGGGCGGCCGTATTCCCACACTTACCATTTGTGCTCGTAGTAGCCTTTGAATGCGATGTGGCCTATACAATGCAATGCCGATGTTCCAATCAGTGTACAAGTTCCTCCCAGACAAGTCTGGTACCAATTAACCGACCCCGGAGGGATGGAAGGCTTGGTTGGCCCGGGCGACTCACGACCCAGGATTTGATCCCCGGACCGCTCGCGTGGTAAGCGTGCCACTTGCCACTACACCACTTCCGCCCCAAATACATATTTTCTGCTTTATGCATACTAAGTGAATAAAGGCAGATGAAACGATCAATTGGTCGCCCAAAAACGGAAATGAACGTAAAGGTGCTAGAAGGGGCCTTTAATGAAGAAAACACCAAAGAAAGGGCGTACATCTAGCAAAAAGCGAAACTATTGCTCTCTCGGTTGATTTTCCATGCTGAACTGTGTACAAGGTTTCAGCGATACTGATGTCATCAATGTGAACGTTCGACAGCTAATCGGAGGGCGTGCAAAGGCACGAAAGGTGTTGGGAGGAATGGGCAAAACCCTATTACCTCGCCACACGTGTTCCCATCAAAACGGAATGCCACTTCTCCGCCTCTTTGGGGCTCAACCCTTTTTCATAGTAGGCCTATCCCCTTTCCTCAGCAACCGTTTTATCATGTCACCCGCCTTCAATGAGAAACAGGGTAACTAGCATATGGATATTTTAGATGGTCAATGCGAAGTCTAGAGAATGCCAGTTTGAAGTTTTACCTCCCGCCTTCAAAAAGTTACCGTGAGGTTTTGCGAGTAGTGACTTCTTAACCCACTCGCGACCGCGCGGATTTTCAAAGACTGCTCGTTCGGACCAGCGCCGGCAAGATTACTGCGTAATGTCAGCCACCGGTGGCTGACATTGTCCCAAGTGAGCATTTTCGCGTCAGCCACCGGTGGCTGACATTGTCGCGAATGGGTTAAAGGTATCGTTTTCTGAGGTAGTGAGGGTGGAGTTTTTTCGGTGGAAAGGGCCAGCAGTAAAGAATCTGCCGTCAAATGCTCAGGCTAGGGCGTACGCACCTTCGCAGTCGTCTGGACTAAGGCAATGAAAGACTAAGCGTGGAGAGAAGAGTATGATGCGAGAGAGCGGCGGCAACAAAGAATAAGAGGCGTCAGACAGCTGCTTGTAAAAGTAAATGCAGGCCTGCTGCAGTCATTTTGGAAAATGCAAGTATCTAGGCGCTAAATTGCGAGTGATTTCCGTGGGCACGGCAAATTGAGCACTCTGTGAACTTCCTCTATGGTCTCTATCCTACCGAAAGAAGGAAATCGTTCACACGAGTTCTGCTTGGGTTGTGCCTTTAAGTTCTCAGGTAAGTCGGGAAATCGGGAAATAATATGCTATAACACCCAAATCCAAGGATAACTACCTTAACGAATATTAACAGTCCTTTTCAGGATTCGCGCCTCCTCATCTGGTTCAAGTCTTACCCCTGCCAACAACCCTAACCCAATCCCGACCCTCTACTGCGCAATGGTAATCTCAAACTTCTTCTGCAACCTCTGCTGAGCATTACTGCTGCTCTTCTATTTCTGGTTTCTCTAGACCTCCCAATCCCCCATCCGAGGCTTACCCATACTAACTAGTAGGGGGCGTAAATTGTTGTGCTGAGTTCCACGAACGAAGATCATTGCTGGGCGAGATGGGCAGATAGGACATCAAACCTCGTCAGCTGCCATCGCTCAAAAATGGACAGCGTTGAGGGATGCCTCATGGGGGCAAGCAACGGCTCCAGGACTTAAGACTGATTTAGTCTTCTAACGACAGCTTTCCTATCCACTCCTGGCCCACGACAGCATTGACGCGCCGGATTCGTGCGGTAACTTACAATTAGAATTTTATTACTAATCATGAAAATTCCTACCTGGTAAATATATTTCTACAATACTACCGTAATTATACATCTATTGTTTGTTGTTTTCCTATTTACTTTTACATAAAATTATAACAGTGGTACAAAAATGTGACAGCTTAATTTTCCTGCGCGTAGGCAATGAGGCGAAAATGGAGTTGGAGGAGGCACTCTATAGCGCGATCTATCTCTAACGCTAAGTACAGCGATAAAAGCGTGGATATCACGCAATCAGCTCACCTGAAGTATCGCTTTCCATGAGGGTAAGACTGAATCAGCCTTGTATGGTGCAAAGAAATGACCCAGCTAGGAATAAATATTTTCATCTAACGATAAGCTAAAGGCATAAGTCGGCTCAATAAGGGGGTATTATGGATTGAAACTGAGTATAGAGATGCGAAGTGGAACGACAGTGGAGAAAAAACTGAGAAAAACCGTCGACAAGGCCGTTAACAAAACCCTCTTTCCCACTAGCAGTGAAGGAGGCTGGCTTGGGGAAAGAGGCACGTACAAACAAGTTTTCTGGAGATGTCAGTCGTTCTATCGGTTGATACGGCAATCAACCTAGCTGATTTCACACGTTATGCCAGCCACGCATGCACCACTTCCGGAGGGTGTGGCGGTCCTGGATTGAACAGGCGGCCCTGGATTGAAACCAAACGCCCCGGGACTTAACGGGTTTTTTCAATGTGGAAAATTGCTGCCAACTGTGTGAGGACACCCACAACGCAGCACGGAATTACTTCTCTTAGCGCCGTCGGTCCGACCTTGTGCATTAAGGAGGCGGAGAGGGGGGGAGGGGGGGGCATACCTCGTGCAAAAAAAATGAATAGGAGTTTGATAGCATGTGCAAGCTATAGGACACTTCACAGCTTCTTGATGAGAAGTCCACTTCAAATGAGTCAATAGCGCGTTACCAACGCTATTATATTTAGCTCAGGGACGTAGATCCTGGTGAATGGCCCCTCAAACTCCATTTTCACGCAAATTGAAATTCATTAACTTCTTCGCTTCGTGAGTTTGCGCATGAATCGTTTAAGCACTTGATTAAGAAAAGGGTTGAATGGATACAGAGATCGTTAGAATGCGCCTTGACGGATAATACAGCAATTTTTTAAGCATTTTTAAATCGGTTGTCATAGTAATCAGAGAGGCAGAAGTGGTGTGGTATGCCAACCAGGTCTTCCTACCCTACGCAATTGATTAATTCGTACCAAATTCGCCTGGGAGGATAAAAACACTTACTTATGTATCAGAGGCCCCGCAATCACTCGTATACGACAAATGGACATCCAAGATGTTACTACGATTCTGGATTAATGGTGGAACGCGTGGCATAACCCAAACGGTTTAATCAACGCTGAATGCTGTATTCTTTACGCTTTACGCTTTAGTGACCAAAAGGGTCGACATGAATGACCTTCTGGCACCCTTGAAACCACCTTTTCTATTTGTTTACCTTATTTTTTCCCTCACAAAACAAAAACACAAAACACACAAAAAAAAAACAACCAAAAAAAAAAAAACAAAACACACATTCATTACACAATGGCAGTATAGGAGCGAGCTAATTGATAGCGCTGCAGTACTCTTTTCTCTCCCAGCATATCCATTGTTTATCTATTATTACCTTTCGAATGCTCACCTCAACTTCCAGCATATATACCGCCTCTCACTCAACTATCCCTACAAGACAGAGCGTCCAGCAGCATCACTCCACGTCCTGACTAGTGGGAGATATCGACTCGAGTTCCTCGAACAGACAGCTTTGGAAACATGCGAACAAGTCTGCCTGCCTATGACAGATTGAGTGCAGTGGGAACTGAAAAAGTGATCCGTCGGGCTCAATATCAAGTAGTCCAAAACATGGGATTTCATATAAAAGTAGATGTGGCATGTCAAAAATAATTGAGCTTTGAGATAGTTTTGACACCACTTCCTGACATTGAGGACTTATCGATGAATTAGTCCTTCGAAGGGCTTTGAAAAAGTATGTCAGCACGAAACGCGAATCAAAAATGATTGATTAAGTTACTCACAGGAATATAATAGACCAGATTAGTCCCCCGTCAACCGCCGGGACCTTCCTTTCCTGCGCAAGCTTTCTATCCTCCGCTATGGTCCCTTCCTCCTGTGACACCAACACCTCCTGGAAGTGACGCGTATGCAACACAATGGTGTTTCAAGGGACACAATCATGATATGACGGTAGATTTTTCGCTTCCCTTCCTCATCCTCCCTTCCTCTCTCCACTGCCCTCCAGCTGCCACTGCAGCACCATGTGGAATGAACGGAAGTGTGCTAAGCAGGTGTTTATATAGCCCTAGAGTGTTATCACAACTATCCTGCTACAAAACATTGATATCTCAAATCCTGTAAGCTACCCGATTTGTTAGCGGTTTGTTTATCCCATGAGCTTCCTTCTCACTCACTTCATTTTGCGGACGGACACACATACATACATACATACAGACATACAAACCGACACACAAAGTTAGCGCTTTATAAAATAGAAGGATATAATTATTCGTAAGTGGTATGCTATACGAAGTTGAATTCTGGTAGGTGGTGTTATTATCGGTCGAGGTTAGTGGTTACGGTTGTAGTGTGGTTGGGGTTGAATTCCTCGGAGACGATCCCAATACTCTATATCTGAACGCTTTTTGGCGCTATCATATGAGACGCGGGCACACTCTAGGACTAAGTCTAGAAGACAGCAGAAACCTCATGGAAAATGAAAATCGCTCATGTTTCTTGAAACTCGCATCTTTCGCTTGAGGCTTATTGTTAGTCCGATTTGAACGAGAAGGCGATAATTTACGTGGTTTTCGAAAGAACTGCCACCACAATGCCCCCATATCTTGCGATAGCGCCCGCTCTTTTATAGTCATTTCTTGTAATTTCTGGAAATATGGACTATTAAGTTGGACCTTTCCACCTCACTCCTGTGTTCCACAACGTTGTATTCTCTTGGCTCAGAGTAACCTTGAAGAGTCCTATTAATAGCATAACCCTTTTGCACCCCAAGGAGACACGTCAACAGAGGACAAGCGAGAAAGAAGTACCCTCCTAAGTCAAAATCGGCACATCCGAGCCAGGGAATCCATATGTAGACCTTTTAAGAATATCCCCACCTAAGGCAAACAGGTTTTCATCCGTGTAATTGGCTTGAACTTGGATGAGGAACCCAGTAATTTCAGCAGTTGCAGAATCCTGCATGCCGTTGTATAGAACTCTTCTGGAAAGACGTCGAGGGCATGGCTCACCCCAGCAGGATTACAGTGTGCTTAGCACTTCACACCTTAAGCTTTTCGTATGGGTAGAAGTGCGGTTAAATGTTGAACAAGCTTAGGTTGGACTTTTGAGTTCACGAAGACCACAAACTTCGACCCGAAGTCATTTAGAGCGAGCTCTGCAGTGAAAAAAGGAGTCATGAAGTGAGCGCTTCGCAGCTTCCATTAATCAAAACGCGGAGTGTTTTACGCCCAAGAATCTACACATAGCGTCTGTGTTAACTGCGATGTCCGCTGAAGCGTCAGCGTCTCGCAACTCCGATTCGTGCCGCACGCTCCCCAGGGGATCGAACTAGGACCAACTCAACTGGCACATTGTCCGCCGCCAGGGCTATCTGTTCTCTAAAAACCTTTTTTATCACTTCTCCTCACGGCTATCCAGGCTTCTTATTTATTTCACTACCTATAAATCTTCCTTGAGTTTTCTCTGCAAAGAGGAGATGAGTACAAAATGGAGGGGAGGGGATGGACTGCTCAAAGCAGCTATTCACACCTCTTTCTCTGCATTCATGGTTGCCGACTGATCCCTCGCATCAGTGCGTATTTCCACAGCGAACTTAGCGCTACGGCTTCTTTAGCCTTTACCCCATCTCATTACACCTTAAACGGTCTGATCGAGACACAGCAACGCGACCCAAGTTCTCAACCAAATCGAAATAGGTGCGTCTTGAAAGCCTGAATTGAAGGAGGAGCTTTCAATAAGTCGGTGTGGAAGAAGGGGAGATCTACTCCCACAAAAGAACGCCGAGCGCCAAGGTGGGAGAAGAGCCTTGTGGCGATGGGCGCTCCCATCGAAACACAGGAAACCTTAGGGTACCCCCCAGGAGGCCCGTCGCGCGGCAAGAAGGCAGAGTCGGCGGACGAGTTGCAGCGCGTGGTGTGCGATGTGGTTGACGCGAAATCCCTATAGTACGCGCGCGACTCGTCCGCTGACTTTGCCTTCTTGCCGCGCGACGGGCCTCCTGGGGGGGGGGGTACCCGAAACCTTACCCTGCCGTTGAGAGGCCTTCCTCTTACCACAAGTGGAAGATATGGACTATGACAGATGATGAACTGGACGGTTATCGACATTATTTGGACCTCATTGTGGAGATCCTTTCAGTTCAACGGCGCATTGTTTTTATGATTGTGCGTTGGAGCCATTCGGAAGAGATTGGGGAGGGTTTTGGGCATGGTCTAGTTATCGGGGTTAGCACTTGCAAGAACTCGCCTTATTTTATGCGACTAGCATCTGCCAAACTGGATCAACGCTTGCAAAGGGTTTCTTATTCGTCGTGCGTGTATTCTCTATTTTATCCTTGCAGTGCAAGCTTACGCCTCTGCCTTTCAGCTCTTACCGACAACTATTTTTCCTCCCATCGCTTGAATGATAAATGCAAGCCATGTATAGACCAAGAAACCTTTGGGCTCGTATCTCATACAAGTGGTAGTTGAAATAAGTTTCTTCTTAAGTTTACTTTGAGTTTTTTTGTCTGAAAAAGTCTGACTTCGCTGCTGACCACTATCACCTTTAACCGCTGGCTATCTACCCCATAATGAAAGTAGAACCGGCAGTTCTAACAAATCTTCAAGGCACAAGGTGTGGGAGTACTCTACTGACATGAGGGGACAGCTCGATCATTGTGCACTTCTCATTCGTAGGCGATTTCTCTGATATGGTAGAAAAAAGGGTCGACCAAAGGGAAGAGTGTAATCTCCGCCCACTCAATCAACCACTTTAGGGTGGAATAAAATGAGAAAAAAACCGCAGAATTTGTCTTCAAGGAGAGAGTTCGTGAATAGAACTACTAAGAACCCTTGTTTGAAAATACCAGTGAGAGGATTCAACACCAGGATGTGTCAGGCGGCTGAAGTGCTTACGCCCTTTGATTTTATGTGTCGCACAGCTCCCATAAAATTGTCACTCATAAAGTCGCAACTGCGTTGAGAATAGTGCCCGTTTATGCGTTTTTGAAGTAGCTTCTATCCACCACATAAAACCTCGAAAGCCGTCCAAGCGCTCGTATCTCATTACTAATTTCCACTATAAATAAATTTTACGATTATTAGACCTACATTCAAAGAATACTCTGCCTATTCTATAGCTAATTTCTGAACCAGGAAAAAATTATGACTGGATTCATACAAACGTATCAAACAAGACCTTCAAAACCTCCTTTCCTGGCGCAATCTTCAGTTGCTAAATTCCCCCGGGGCATTCTCCAGTACTAAACTCAAGAGGAGCGGAAACTCTGAAGAGATTAAAATGACTCACGCATCGGGAATCCCTTCTACCTCTGCCTTAGGCTTAGTCCCTTTTTTAACAAAAGCGACATCTTCTACGCGGTTTCGTATGCACTGCCTATACAACGCCCCCGCATGTTGCGATAGCGCCCCGCTCCGTATTTCCATACGAAATACAGCAAAAGTCTAGAGAGATTACGGTAGATCCTGATAACACTGCGCTCCAATCAACAAGTTTGGACACGGGGCGAAAGAAAGAAGCGAAAAATGTGGTAAGTGCGGAATGATTGTGAATGGTTCACCCAGCAGCCGGGCCTCTTAAAGAAATATTCTTCAGCGTTGTAATATTACAGTTTCATGAAAATGGTGCTTTGATTTCAACTTCATATGTAACCACACTTTGGTGTGTACATATGTCGCGTGTGATGCGTGTGATGATGTGCGTGTGTGTGTTGCGTTCTTCGGATTCGTATCCAGCAGAAGAGACCGGGGAGTTCGAAGGATTACACTTGATGCTTGATGTCACGATTATGATAACACCCACTGCGGCTATCTAAACACCGATCGAGCACACTCAGCCTCATTCTACATGGTGCTGCAGTGGCAGCTGGAGGAGGAGGGGGTAGAAGGGAGGAAGCAGGAAAGGGGAGAGGGCAAATCAGTGGGTAGAAAAAAGTCTATTTCCCAGATTTCAACAAACTATTTTCTTAATTTATTTCTGGGCAATCCTTGCATGACTGACCACTTCTTCCTTTATACGGGCAAAAGTGTTAATTCTCAAAGATGAATCAATCGAAGTTATACCTGTGACCAAAACCACAATAGTAGTTCTGCACGGTGAACAAAAATGCTGCTATACAAGGAGGGTGGGCACGCGGCATTTTTTTAGCAGAAATGTATGTAAGTGGGACTGCTTGCCCGCTACTGTACTGTCACCAGAATCGGGGAATTCGTGAGCCAGGGGGAGTGTAGCCAATCTAGGGGGTGGGGGGTGAGGGCAGCCACTTGACATGCGTGAAAAGCTTGGACGTGCCCATCCCACTTGTATAGAGCCGCAGTTACTATTTCGAGGGTGGCTATACAAATAGGGTTGAGGCGCGACGGCATTTTTAGGCAATAGTATGGTATATAAGTGGGACTGCTGCCCGCTAATGCTAATACTGTCGCAGTAAATCCGGGAAATCCCTGAGCCAGGGGGGAAGTGGAGCCAATCTATAGGGAGTGGAGGGTGAGAGCAGTTACTTGACATGCGTGAAAAATTGGGCGTGCCCACCCTACTTGTATAGCACCGATAACAGAATGAGGGGATGAAAATGAGAAGGAATGAAGAAATCAAAAATGGAAAATACAGCAGAGTCATGGCCTCACTTAAAAACAACAATAGTGGGATTAAAACTTCATCCTCTGGCATTGAGCTATTGAGATCAAATTTCGATGGTGATCGTTCCACGCTGGATCAAATCGCCTTTCTTCACATTTTTCAAACTATAATGCTCTAGATGGGAAATCAAATGTATTGAATATATTACAGGTTTCCTAGAATGGTAACCAAAAGTATCACTGCAGACTAACTGATGATAACTGGTGATAAAAATAAACTTTTCGTTATTTGACTCTTTTCACAGAACGTTTTAATTTTTCCGTTTTTCCAAGGATTCGATAGTTTCTTCAAATTTCCTTCAGCTATTCATGGAAAATTCTCCTAGAGTGTTGATTGATGAGCGGCCTCTTCTCCTGTGAAGAACTCTGCTCTCATAAAAATAAACTCGAGAAGTCAAGCTAAGATGGGTAAATTTGGTTCCAGAGCTCTTTTTGACTGAGACTGAATAGCTGATATTTCTGCGCAAGCCCAGGGGAAAATGTCAAGAAGCTATAGATCCTCTATAAAATGAAAGAAGTCCGCGGGATTTCTTGAGTTACGGGTTCCTTTTCTTCAAATCGATAGGATAAAAATCTCAAAATCAATAGTTAGGCTATTTTGGCTCAAGGGGCCGCTACAAACTGGTCGACGATAATCACTTCCTCTGCACTGTGCCAATGCGCCACGCACTCAACCTCAATTCAAGATTGTTGAAAACGATTCTTCTGGGTCATTCGTCTCGATATATTCAATGGCATATTGTATTCATTTGTTTCAAATTTAATACTCATATTTATGGGCAAAAGATACTCAATGGCTTCGCAAACTCGCTCTCTCCTCCCAAACAGTTCTGTTACAAATAAACCTACATACCTTGAGTGATTTCTTCCGCCTCGGTGGGAACCACACGCATTGGCGGCCCCCTTGCCCCAAATCCATCCATTTTCTTATCTAATTATTGAAATTCCGGGCGGAAGTGGTGTAGTGGCAAGTGGCACGCTTACCACGCGAGCGGTCCGGGGATCAAATCCTGGGTCGTGAGTCGCCCGGGCCAACCAAGCCTTCCATCCCTCCGGGGTCGGTTAATTGGTACCAGACTTGTCTGGGAGGATAAAAACACTGACTTGTACATCGGCTGGCCCCCGCAAGTCATTGTATAGGCCACATCGCATTCAAACGCCACTACGAATGTACAAATGGAAGTAGAATGCGTGCCGCATCCCAAAAAGGGATTGATCAACGGCAAATGCTTTATCCTTTTTATCCTTTATTGTTGAAATTCACAAATAATACAATCCACAATATCTGTGACATACATTTTAATAGCATAACTTTAGGTGAAAATGCAAGACCGCTCTGATGACTTAAA
>MU888853.1:0-18255 GCA_036418205.1 Ostertagia ostertagi
ATGATCCACACTCCAACCACGCTGTGAATAACAATCACGATGCTCCACCTGACGCTGTTGAAGGGATCTGGATAGACTATCGATGATTTGTCAGACAATTCTGATGGGACAAGGATACAGCACTGAGGCATCTCCAAAGACTTGTAAAATCTGAGAATATAGCGTTTGGATTGCACATGTCTCAGCCTGAATCAGCACGAAACATCATCTGACATCATCACATTCAAGTCAACTTACTATAGGTTTTTCGATTGACCATCCATCACATTTGCCAAAGATGAGGAGTGGGTACAGTTGCTAACAAATGAACAAGCGGCGGTAGTCCAGCTCAAACGCTTCGGGAGATCTTATTGCTTAAGTTCAACCTCGTCCAAGTAGGGCCTTCTCGGATTTTTGGTGGAACACGAGAGGAGTTAAGCTCTGGAAACCCCTCGTGTAGATGTCGCAGTCAACGCGGAAAGTCAACTATCCACAGCTCGAATGCAACGCTTTTAATACGAAAGAAAAACAAGGCAAAGTTTGCTTTTGTATGACACCGTTGAACCACCTCTTGCTAAGAAAATTCAGGAAAATTTTGAGACTCTCGGACGGAGAGTTCTTCCGTATCCACCTTATAGCCCTGACCTCGTGCCAAAGGATGCCCACCTGCTCCCTCTCCAAACCACCTCCTAGAGAAGAAATCTCATCCTAACCATGATGATGTCAAAATCGACATCTGATCTTTCTTCGATCAGAATTCAGTGGAGTTCTACAAGAGAGGCATCGAACAGCTTCTAGTGCGTTGGCAATAGGTTGTAGATATTGATGGTGTGTAGCATGCTGGATGAATGGAACAAAAAGATAATAAAAATATTAAATCAAAATTCAGCCAGTTTGTTGCAAGACTTATGGACCAACCTAATATAATATAATAAATAATACAATTTGATTTTTGTTCGAAAGTTTTGTTCACAACCCAGCATTCTTGTGAATACAATTTGATATGATTTCGATCTTTAATAATCAATCTTGATCCAACGCTTTTTCTTTCTCTTTCTTTGCTCTCTTCTTTTCTTTTTTTCCTTTGAGCGTTTTTCGCCCCTCTATTTTCATTTCCAAGCGCGATAATAATACCTAGGCAATTGGGGAATGCGCATACAACAAGAACTTGCTGCGAATCAATTCTCGTTAAAATCACATTCGTATTCAGTATGTGTAAAGGCAAACACAGGCAATTGTCATTGCATTTCTACGTCTTTCTCTCAGGTACAGTTTATTGTTCTGAAAAGGTTAATCTTTCTTCTAATATGAGAATTCATTACGCGTTTCCCGCAGAATCATTGGCATGAAATCCATAGAACTCTGCAATGAACTCTCAGAAAATGCCAAGGTATACAAGTGGGTCAAAATTATGCCAACCAAAATATTACGAAGTCTTGCAACAAACTGGCTGAATTTTGATTTAATATTTTCATTATCTTTTTGTTCCATTCATCCAGGCATGCTACACACCATCAATATCTACAACCTATTGCCAACGCACTAGAAGCTGTTCGATGCCTCTCTTGTAGAACTCCACTGAATTCTGATCGAAGAAAGATCAGATGTCGATTTTGACATCATCATGGTTAGGATGAGCTTTCTTCTCTAGGAGGTGGTCTTGGAGAGGGGAGCAGGTGGGCATCCTTTGGCACGAGGTCAGGGCTATAACGTGGATACGGAAGAACTCCCCGTCCGAGAGTCTCAAAATTTTCTGGAATTTTCTTAGCAAGAGGTGGTTCAACGGTGTCATAAAAAGCAAACTTTGCCTTGTTTTCTTTCGTATTAAAAGCGTTGCAATCGAGCTGTGGATGGTTGACTTCTACGTCGTAGGGGTTCCCAAAGCTCAACTCTTCTCGTTTTCCACCAAAAACCCGAAAAGTGAACTCCATACTTGAACGAGGTTGACCTTTAGCAGTAAGAACTCCCAAAGCGTTTGAGTGGACTATGCTTGTTTATTTGTTAGCACACTGTACCATCTCTTCATCTTCGGCAAATGTGATGGATGGTCAATCAAAGAATCCATAGTAAGTCGACTTGAACATGATGATGTCAGATCGTGTTTGGAGCTGATTCGGGCTCAAGGCATGTGGGATCCAAACTCTATATTCTTCGGATCTTTACAAGTCTTTGGAGATGCCTCAGTGCTGTATCCTTGTCGCATCAGAATTGTTCAAGCAAATGATCGCTATAACTATCCAAATCCTTTTCAGGCAGCGTCAGATAGGATTGCCAGACACGGGGTGCTGGGAGTGTGGATCATGTTCAAATCAAAAAGCTAACGCTAAGCAGAGTGAAGCACCGGTAACCCTCGCCAATCTTCTGGCTAATCCCTAGGTGTAACGCGACTTGTGAAACATTCCAAGCAGTGTTCGTAAAAGTTCAGAAGCTTTTCTCGATGGTCGGTGTAAAATAATCCATGGCTAGTAGCGAGACAACGAACTGGCGGGTTGCTGAAATTGTCAAAGGTGGGGGAAAAAAAAAAAAAATAAAAAAAAAAAAAATTTTGGGCGGCCCTTTTACGGTTTACCAAACAAGTAGCGGTATTTTCGGTACTCACGAAAATTCTCTAACATTAAAGGTAATTTGTTGCAAGACTTATGGACCAACCTAATATTATATCACCAGAAACAATCATTGGCCTAATGAAACAAGTCAACTTCAAAAAAAGTGTTGGCGATTAGTATAATAAAGCAAAGCAAGGTTGGTTCGGAAAAAATTGCTACCAATTACGTAATACAAGTCTTAAAGAGAAAGAGGGAAGGCGTGTACCGGTGCACGCTTAAAAGGTAAAATTCAGCTTTGAACTGCTGGAGGTAATGTCTACATTATGTGATGTAGGGAGGAGGTGACCGCCAGTGGAGAAAAAAGGAAGAAAATCCTGAAATACACAGGAAATACGAGCCTTTTGCTCTACGTTGCGGCGAAGTTCAAAAGGCCGGCAGGGAGATGAGAGATAATGTGAGCGCGGAGAGCGGTAGAGAAATCCGAGAAGAGAGAGCATAGCAGATCAGCATTGCGACGCAGACAAAATATCGAGCGGTGGGCGGAGCGTGTCGCAACAGGAGGAGCGTGTCAAAGTCCTTGGCCCCTAGCGCCTTAGTGACGCATTTGGATGCGGGAACTTGGCGAGCCTGCAGCTGCGTCCCATGCACTTCTAGCCACTTTAAGGGCTTTAGGTGGGTCTGAGCCCGAACTTTGCCTTTAAGTGAGGCGCGTCCAAAATTGATTTCGAAGTTTTGTGTTGTGCTCTCTCAACGAAATCGGACTACTGTGGGTGTTAAGTTTGCTCTAGCATCCAGCATCCATGCAAAAAATCCAACTGAATTCAGTGTGGGATTCCTAGAAAACAGTTGTGAAGGCGGTAAACTCAAAGATTCCTCCTTCGTAAGATTTCTGCTTCATGAATAGGTGCATTGCCCTGGTGAGGTGTCGAAGTTTATGTACCCAAATGGCTTCTTGTCCATGACAGCTACTGGGTCAAAAGAGTGTTCAAGTGATATTTTACATCATTTTTTTCAATTAGGCGGTACGAAAGCCGCAAGGAGGAGAACGAGTTTCTGCATTCGATATTTGCCCTGGTTGTAACTATAGCTTTTATCTCCATCTTGCTCATCTCTAGGTAATCTCTAACGCTATTAGAGCGTTCATCTTCTGGCCATAAAAGCTCCTTTGGCAGCGTTGAAACCGCCAATCGTTGAGTCCAGCGTCAGTTCAATTTGGGTATTGGCATACCGTGATATGGTTGTTTCACTAATCGTAAAAACTGAATGATATACGGTATCAATAGGAAGAAGACATTGTCCTCTACCACATCATACCTAAAATGGAAGAAGAATAATAAGAAAAGAAAAATAGGAAAAAAGTCTGTTTGCCCGCGCGCATTCGCCGTGACCATAATTTTGGCCTTCCCTGTAGAGTCCCGGGCTAGGAACGGCCTGAAATCTCACACATTCCGCAGATCGTTCCAGATCCGAGCTCGTTGTTGATGACTCTGAGGCAGGGCTGGCGGGGGGTGGCACTCAGGACATAAATGTGTGTGTGTCACCGTTCCCTTAACCCTAAGGCAGCCGATTGGTTGAGAAAGCGAATCTGGGTCTATTGTTTTAATGCTACTGACATGACCACTTCTAATTATTCCCCGCCCCTCCCTCATCTCCGAATACCCAAAGGACCGAAGTGAAGGAGCTGATCCTAAGGAAGAACCCCTAGGATGGCAGATTCGGTTAGCTGGAGGTCATCAAATACCCTAAACTTTCGGTAGATAAGTCCACGCCGACATCACGTAAAACACCTCCGCTCGTGCAGCGTAATTTGCACGACCGTAGAACCCCACCGTAAATTTGGCCTATAAGAGGGTAATTTGAATGTTCGTGACCCGAGAATAAAGACTTTCATTATTAGCGATGGCGCCATCTAGCGTTAGTTGGCCCTCACCTTGTAACGATATCTGTTCTCACCAGATTTGGTGTGAAACTTCCGTATAGGGGTTATTTGGTGTCCCGATTACGAATATGGCATTGATTCTCGGCGCTGGCGCTATTTGCGCCTATTTTCTGCTCGTATGCGCTCTCCAACTTAGAAAATGTGCGATGAACAACGTCAATGCTAAAACGAATGCCACATTCTTAATCAGGGCCAAAAATAAACACTTTTCAGAAGTTCACACCGACTTTTGGTGAAAACAGTCGTGACAAGGTGAAGCCAACTGCCGACAGATGGCACCACCACTAAAAATGAATATCGTTTTCGTAATCGACGTAGAATTACCTCCATGGAAAAGCTACGGTTGTCTCTAGATGTACGCAAGCGCACCGCACCGACGAAGGTGTTCTTACGTGATATCGGCGCGGGCTTATCTACCGGAAAATTAGGGTAGGCTACCATGGGCGGCGTGGGGTATGGCACCTGTATGAAAACACCCCGTGTGAGAGTAAGTTGAAGAGGTTTAAGCTTCGTTTTGCTTGGTAAACACATGGAGATTACGCACGATTCTGAATCCCCCTCACAGTTATGTAAAAATTGGAGATTGGCTTCGCCCATTAAGTGTCTCGCTAATTTTAACGAGTGTTTACAACTTAGCCCTGGCGAGATTGCTATGTATAGCGATATTTCTCATAACTGATTCTTTCAGGGGTATCTGACGGCATGTCTTTCTGTATTAATGTTGTTTTTTGTTTTAGGTTTGTTCGCTAACAAACTTTTATAGATATACAGGGAGGGCCAGAAAAAAAAAAGACATTTTGCCCAGGTCGCACTTCGGCCTTTTTTTCTTCGCAGAGATTGCCGTCGTTGACGGAAGTTCCTCAGCAAAATATTCCCTAAATGTCCCTCTATAAGTACACGCAGGCCCTCCTTCACTACCCTCACCGTCTTCAGAATATGACGTCATCTGTCACCGTCGTCGAGCTCAGGGAGGCCTACAGTAACTGCTTCAGCCTGAAGCTCTTACACAATTTCTTGGATCGATTCAACGTGGAATAGTTTCCTAGGGACATTAGCTCTAACTATGCAACCCTCAGACCCGCACCGGAACCCGTCGTAACGGTACACGATCAGTCGAGAACCCCACTGAGCTCGACCAGAGCACCATGTTTCCGGGGCAAATTTTCCTGATGCCGTCCACGTAGATGGCCACTATGAAGATTTTCTTATGAAATGAAATGCGCTCTTCAATTCTAAGTTGGGAGCACGCTTTGAGCTGAGCAAAGTGGGATTAAATCTATTTGATCTAGAGGCACAGTGTCTTTTTTTAATTGCCCCCCCCCCTGTGCTCTTGCACAGTGCATTTTTGTATGCTCGGTTTTTGGGCCTGTCACATGTTTTACTTTTTTTATTGAATTTTTTCACGTGACTTTTGCGTAATAACTAAATAAAACTCAGTAAATAAACAATAAATTTGGTCTAGGAACTGAGCCTATGGTTGTGGTACCACGTACCATTAGACATCAGTTGCCGGATCAAATCGCTATAGCAAACCGGCCCGGGCCGGCCATTACGATATTTTGTGAAAACTCCCAGTTTTATCAGGTGTACCATTAGTCCAAAAATGGCAGGCTAACAGGTTGTTTGTACAGGTTCTCGCCTAGGAGCATAACAAGTAGTGGAAAGTGGACCGGTTTTCTTCGTATCGTTCCATATAGATCTCTTAGCGATGACGTCACGTTCTGCCCGTTTCACGTCTTACGTTCTGCCCGTTCACTCCTTCATTATGCATTTCTGCATAGTTTTTTTTGCTATGTTTGTTATGTGACAGTACAGATTTGCTAAGGGGAGTTCCAGTGACTCATAGACGACGTGCCGCGAGGCCTTTACAGGCTTTTATGGGCCACTCCTACACACACATGTGTGTATATGTGTGAATAGCTTCAGTGTATTTTGATCAGATGGCCGTGAACAGCTTTCGCATTTGGAATCGTTATTGAATTATCATCTTTTTCTTTTGAATCGATTTCTGCCTTTTATCGTCTGTCGTGAGTATACCACTCCTTCAGTGTTCCTTTCATTTGAGGGAAATCTTCTTCTTTTTGTCTTCGTTTGGAACAAGGCCCTATGGACCTTCACACGCTTCTCTGTTAGCTCCTAGGTCCTTTCAGGTCTAAAAAGCGCGTAACATTGAAATCCGAATGCTTTTCGTACCCAGAGATTTATAGAGGTTTCGTTTGAATCTGAGGCTTTCACGATGCGACTCGCAATGGTTTTCTCAGCCCTTCGTGTCGATTACCTTTTTGTCATCTCTGACGACTCTGGGACCTAAACAGTTGCTTCTCCATATGTCTTCAGCTGGCAAGTGGCCTAGAAAAAACTTCTGAGGGTGTGTAGAATGAATCGGAGAGGTGAAGTGTTTGCAGGGTAATCAATTTATATGCGATTCGCCACGCATCAGATTTTTTTTCAGAAATTTTGAGGCTGCAGATTGCAGTTCTGAACACTCTTACACTTTAATGACGACGCGCTTCGCTTTTTGGTCGCGTGAGACGAGCGCTATTTTGAGAGCAGTACCACCTCGCCCCAAATCTGGAATTTCACAAAGTAATTCCAGCGATGATCAATACAGAAAATCTATAAAGTGGTATTTTAATGGTATTCCGATAAAAAGACATGTAATTGCACTGAAAACACAAAATTTATTAACATTCGTTGCAATGGATATTGAAAGCATTTCTGCCCTTACTTTCACAAGAATGCTGGGTTGTGAACAAAACTTTCGCCCCAGACGGGAACTAGAACCCGCACCTCTCGCTTTCCGGGCAAGTGCGCTACCAGTTACGCTACCGGGGCACCATTTCATCCCAACTCAGCTTTTCATGGTATAGCTACGCAATGCCTTAGTCCAACATTCTCACACGTAGAAGTGTGAGCGTTTAGGCGATATGGCAAATGATATGAGAACTGAAAGGCTTACCAATAATTGTTGAGCTGTTTTTTAGAAAGAAAAGTCCTTAATATTCATAAGCGTTCGTACTTTACTCCTGCGACACTTTCATCATATGTTCATGGGAAGAACAAAGCAGAATCAACTGAAAACGGAATCTTTGCGCTGGCATTTTGAAACCTTTCTTCAGCTAGGAATAACTATTCCTTACGGTGGCCTATTCGGAGTTATACACTACCCCTCGACTATTTCAGTGTCGAAATCATAAAGCAAAATCATAATTGGCCAATGGCGGGCGATGCTTGAAGGCTGCCCATGTGGGCTGCTATATCCCACGAATGGCAGCTTATTAGGTCAGTGAATGTGATGACCGGAGGATTTCACAGACAGGGTTGGAAAGTCGGGAAGCAGGAGTAGCATCTTGTGAAGGCAAAGCGAGCTCTAGAGGGTGCGTTTCACAGCAAGGGATATGCGCTAGCGGCCTGGCAGGGTCATGCCCGCGCTTCTCGCGCCGCTGAACCCCTGCTCCTTCGCCGTCTGACCCTAGTTACCTTGCAGAGAGAGCGTCAGTGCTTATGAAGTGAGCAACAATGAGACATGCCTAATGCGCAAATGAACAGGCAGAAAGGGGTACCTTCTCTCGGTTCTTCGCCGTTTTTGATTTTTCATTATTTCCGCTCGCTAAACCCTCTAATTTGATTCGTAGTGAGTTGCTCTTCATCGTGAGCTAGCCTTTAGCGACCTTTGTCTTATTTTATCCTCCCATACAAATCTGATGTCAACTAACTCGACTGCGGAGGATGGAGTTGGTTTGGCTCGGACAGCGCACGACCAGGGTTGGGTTCCCGGACCGTAGCGCGTGCTTAATACAAATTCGCGTGGTACTTGTCACTGCAACTTCCGCCTCAGATGCAGGACTTAAAACAGTAGTGAAGCACTAATGGTTGGAAGGCGAAGTAGTTTCGATGCCGTCAATGGGTGTCACTGGTGGAGAGCGGTGGTAGAGTGGCGCAACACACTCCTTGTGTGATCTAGTCCTCCACCAGTCAGGCAAACCGCTTCGCCTAACGAATGTCGCTTAGAAGTGTTTTTTGCTGTCTTTGAATAACGTTCAAGGAAACTGCTTCTTAGTCAAGTAATTTGAGCGATTTTTACGGTAGGCAACAAAACCAGGCGGACCACTCAGCTAGACGGCAACAGCAGATTACCACCTACAAAAAATACCTTGTGCTGCTACGGCATTTATGAAATATGGATCGCTTCTCCTAATTGTCTTCCAAAGTAGAAGAGCGAAGATAGCTCACTGGCTTAAGGCGCTGTTACTAAACGTTACTACAGGACAGGAAGTCTTGTTGAACATTCTTATCAGGACGAAGACATTAATAGGCCGTTTTGTACAGGCGTAAAAGACGCCGCTCCAATTGGTGCCATTCCGCTTACTTCGGCGACATTTGTGACAGATGCGCGCGCTAATTGACCGTGGCGTTACTTAACACATAGAATTTTATTTAATTATTAATCTTGATATGCTGAAATTGGTACTGAAACGCTGAGTTTTAAATAATCAAATGTAGAAGGAAGGAAAGTAGAGTGATTGCTGGACAGTAATCCCTTTGGTCTACTGGGGATAAGCCGCGAGCCGACTTCATCCTGGATTGTGAACGGATTTGTTGCTCAGTAAAGCTTGTACAATCACCAGGAAACGGCTATTTGAATCGCTGTTTCTTCGCGCTTTGTCTTGAACAGTTGTGGCTAGTTGTATTGTCTAGGCTGATGTTGCGGTGCTACTCCTGAAATTATTGTAGACCTGATTTCTTTCCGATCAAAAACAGCGGGCTCTTTCGACATCTATCAGTCTTCTGTTTGCTGCGCCACGCATTCCACCTTCAATGCAAAAACGCGGTGATGATTTCTAATGTCGATGTGAGCGTATGTCACCGACTTGCAAGGCCCGCCATATATTGAATATATTGGACGTCTTTCATGCGGTACTACGGGGGGGGTAGCAAAAAAAAACATTTTGCCGCAGGTCGCACATTCGGCTTTTTTTTTTCGCTCGCAGATATTGCCGTTACTGACAGATACCTAAATGTCCTCTATAAGTAGCAGGCCCTCCTACCCTCACCGTCTTCAGAATATGACGTCATCTGTCACCGTCGTCGAGCTCAGGGAGGCCTACAGTAACTGCTTCAGCCTGAAGCTCTTACATAATTTCTTGGATCGATTCAACGTGGGATAGTTTCCTAGGGACATTAGCTCTAACTATGCAAACCCCTCGGAACCCGCCCTTCGGAACCCGTCGTAACGGTACACGATCAGTCGAGAACCCCATTGAGCTCGACCAGAGCACCATGTTTCCGGGGCAAACTTTTCTGATGCCGTCCACGTAGATGGCCACTATGAAGATTTTCTTATGAAATGCGCTCTTCAATTCTAAGTTGGGAGCACACGCTTTGAGCTGAGCAAAGTGTGATTAAATCCATTTGAGTCTAGAGACAAAATGTCTTTTTTCATTTATTTGCCCCCTATAATTGTTGGTAAACGTTATTGTTATTAACCAAACCCTCTATCCAATCCAATTTTGGAGGGCAATAGAAATCCAATTTTGGAGGGACAGTAGGCTGGTTAACACTTTCGGAATTCACACCGAGATATGATCCCTGGACCGAGAGTGATGATTGGCGCCACTTGCCACTAAGCTATAGTTGAACTAAAATGTATTCATGTGTTTTCTTTTTCAATGCAATCTACGGTCTACTGGATGCTCCTCACGAGATGATCACCATATCAGCTAAAGAGATAATTTAATAAGGATGTGTTGCTCATTGTAGCTCAATAACTAGGTATCAGCGCAATTTAGCTGTGGCTACTAATTTGCTCATAATGAGGCTGTATCAAGCTGACTATTAGCGAGGGCTTTGCCAAAACCCTACAGCTGAGAATCCAGCTCACTTTGTCTGCAATACGTCGAAAAGTTTTACTAGTTCTCACGGGTCTATGTGTTTAATATGCTTAACGACT
The DNA here is from genome assembly GCA_036418205.1 of Ostertagia ostertagi. NCBI lineage: Eukaryota > Metazoa > Nematoda > Chromadorea > Rhabditida > Trichostrongylidae > Ostertagia > Ostertagia ostertagi. The sequence continues at coordinate 10,415 of MU888853.1, forward strand.
GTACTGGCTGTGAGGTCTCTTCTCGCTGATAAGCCCTGTGGTGTCAAATCCCACTTGGCGGCTTTCTTTTGGGGGTCCGATAGTTACCATCGAACAAGTTTTGGGGATATGCCACTTTAATCGACCGACGGACTACAACGGACGTTACGATGATAGAAGGCAGCGCCAAAGATCAGAAGCACAACACAACCCTGTCAAGGTCGATACCGTCTGTGAATAGCGTAGATCTTCGGAGGGTAATCATAGATGTGGTATTCCGGGCGTGGACCCAAAAAGGCCTCTAGGGCTTGGCAAAGTAAGCTCGCAGCAGCTGTCAATGTTCCTGCTAATCGTCTGGCGCCCTCTCAGCTGTAAGCGCTTTCTCGGCTCGAATCGGCTCGGTCACCCCCGCCCCCCCCCCCCCCCCTACTGCCTTACTGGTGAGAAAGCCTTAATTTAGGCTTTTTTGATAGTTCTTTTTTCTTTTTCCTTCGCCCCCGGCCGATTTCGCACCAATGCGTTCAAAAAGATGTGAATATAACATGCGCACGAACCACACCAGCTTCATGTTACAGCATTACTTTGATGGTGGCAGTGTGGAAACAATGAAAAAAAACATTTGGGACGAACCGCGAAACATGGGACGCCATCTCGTTCATTTTTGAATTGATGCGACTTTCTCGGTGATTATCCCTGGGTACGGCGCCAGGAGGCCCGTCGCGCGGCAAGCAGGCAAAGTCAGCGGACGTGTCGCGCGCGTAATATAGGGATTTCGCGTCAAGTTAAATAGTGTCCCATTGCACGTCCTACATCGCACACCAAGCGCTGCAACTCGTCCGCCGACTCTGCATTCTTGCCGCGGCGTCCTGGAGAGGGTACCGTGCTACGCTCCTCAACGATAACGCTCTCTCTGCAAAGGACAAAACATATGGCGAGAGGGTAGCCAGTCGGTGGGCGTGCCGCGCCGATAGTGGCGCGGGAACGGTCATGCTGGGTCGCGGAGGGGGGCATGTGCTTTGCTGCGAATTACGTATAGATCTCTACCCATGGGGGTAAGCATGTCTTCCCGCTAGGTAGTTTCCGCTTCTTCGATTTTCGACATTGTCGTGGAATCCATCTTGACAAGCTTTATACAAAGGCCCAGATGTGACCTTAGAGGGCTTTGATGTGTCTGGGAAATAGTCTAGAAGGCATTTTGAGAAAGCATCTGAACTGAACTTTGTGAACTTATTTTGCAGCCATTCCTATCAGGCATAATTCGGGAAATGTTGCACCGAGATAACAGAAAAAGGAACCCTGTCGCCAGGATGAAAAAGAAGAGGTGGCTAATGGCTCAATTGTGTTCATTGTATCCAAACCAAAGAGTCGGTGTGCTGTTCACAGTAGTGTCCAGTTTATATTCTGCATAATCCTAAACTTGACCAGTATCGTCATCCACAGTATCCAATTCTGCCAGTGATCACCTAAGATTTGTGTGCGATGCAATGTCAATCCAATGTTTGCCGGTTTTTATCACTGTTTACTCTCATTGATGCATCATGTCCTTATCAGCGGCACGTCTACACAACGTCCCTTCGTATGTGTATCAAACCGAACCGCAGCACTTCTACATACGACTTGGCCGGCTCCTTTTATACCTTTGTAATTTTTCGGATTCTATACCCAATCAAGCCAAGTTTCATTCCTCTGGATTTATATTATTCATTAGTAGACCCTTCACTCAAAATAGCTGCTATTTGTGCACGGGCTTTTCTCTACGGTTCATCATATAGGATAAAAAGGCACAAATTACCATGACGACTCTTAATGGGCACTGAGTGGCTGGCGAAGCTTTCTAAAGGAAACCTGACTATTGCCGACAAACCTTTTTTCTAATCATTATCCGCGGTTATGTTCTGAATATTTCGAATGTTGCAAATTGGTGTTGCTATCTTTAGTGCCGATGTGGACGATATATACATGGATGCGACATTTTGGGTTACAGTTGGAAATCGGGGCTCTCTCATAACAACCTGCTACCGTTGTTTTGACACTCAAACATGATCAGTTCTTTAAAGGCTAGGTCTGGGTTTTTTAATCGGAATTAAGGCTTTTCCCGAGAAATTGCAATGGAGCGCAGTGTGCACAACTGCTGGGATGGTTTGAAAAGGCCGAGACGCTAAAGACCTAGATGCAGCATTGGTCCCGCCCAACACCATTGACTCCACCCACGAATCAATGCTATTTCGCTTTGCCGCTCCTGGAGAGTGGGGCTTATTTTCGTGCTTGCCTTCTAATTCTGATTCTTGGGCGGAAGTGGTGTAGTGGCAAGTGGCACGCTTACCACGCGAGCGGTCCGGGGATCAAATCCTGGGTCGTGAGTCGCCCGGGCCAACCAAGCCTTCCATCCCTCCGGGGTCGGTTAATTGGTACCAGACTTGTCTGGGAGGATAAATAGGCCACATCGCATTCAAACGCCACTGCGAATGTACAAATGGAAGTAGAATGCGTGCCGCATCCCAAAAAGGGATTGATCAACGGCAAATGCTTTATCCTTTTTATCCTTCTGTTTCTTCTCGCTTTTCCTCACTGGTTTCACACTTCACATCTTCACTGTCACTTACGAGCGTAGAAACACATTAGATTGGTCCCTGCCTTTGCCGTGAATTCAGCGAAACCTATAAGAGGCTTATGGCTAGAGCGAAAAAATTCATTAAGTGAAAAAAGTTTAGAGGAATCCTTCACTTCGCTGGACATCCTGCGATAGCGCCGTGACGATTGTTTGTGGGTGTGCATCATGGAAGCAAAAGTGACGCTACCGTTCTTATCGCATTGAAGAGAAGTGCATGATGTTCCTCTCAATGCTGAAGCATACCGTAGAATTGTTCATTCCTTCCTGTTACATTCTAACTACCAGAGACCCTCCTCGTCTATCTAAAAAACATGAAGGCCATAAGAATTGTCTTCTACAGTATGTAAGTGGAGCGCTATTTAGTCTGACACGGACTGACAAGGTAGAGTCAGTGGCCGGAATGGCAATTCAAAATGAGATGAATACCAAAAATGCGCGCGCGTCGAAAGCTAGATTCAAATCCTGTGGAACATTTCCGTCCTGATCCGAATTTATGGAAGGCAGTGCAGCGATACTCATCTTGGCTCACATGCTGAGGTAGCGGGATTGACTTCGCAATACCACTACTTACGCGAGCGCATGCGAAGTACACAAGTTTTGAACAAACTTTTTGTTGGGATTGACCAACGCATAAAATCTGACGCTATGTTGTGGGCGCAGATCTGAAGTGCAGAATTTTGTCACCACCGGGAACCGATCCGCGGACCGATGTCTCACGGTTTTTTCTCGTAGTTATTACGGAGCCAGCAAAAAATTAACCATATCTCTAGGCTTCATTTACGAGTCTCTACCAAATGCGAAAGACCATTGTGGAATAGGGCTTCATCGTCGTGAAACCTCCTGGTGTAGTTGTTTGACTGGTATTTCACTCGTTCCCAACAATATTCATTGTACTTCCTCTGTGAATTTTTCCTAGCATACAGGTACACTTTCAGAAGTATTTGTAGTGTTTGTTATTGATCGATGATTCTGACTAACCCTAGCAATTTACGGTATCCTTCGCCAATCAAATGTCCCAATAGTGCGCTATTCCCATTTTATAGTTCAAGCAACAGCCTTCGTCGTTCCTCTGCGGAGGTGATTCATCTGTAGAGTGATGTTGGTTTTCTGAATCAACACATGTAACCAGTAAGTGATCTGACCGACTCCGAAAATGCCATCTCTTTGTTGTCAATAGAAGGAATCAGAGCCCCACGAAAAAAATGTAGGCTAATTAATAGCCTGCGTAACGAGCCACTTTTTCAAGACTCATCCAGTTGCAGACGTAGTCCATCGGGTTTGACCCATTCATTCCCCTGCCACCTTTCGAATGTGATCCGAATCTCAGCTTGGCTGAAGAACTCCCTTCGTTTAGGTGCATAACTATCCACGAACACGCCGGAATATGTGAGGGACCTTCTCGCCGGTTATTCCTTCCGAAGTCTACCTTATCGCACGCAACGCTTACAGAACGATAACCATCTTTATCGCAAATGAAAACGCTGATTAGAGATTTTTCCCCATTTAATTTTCACAAAAGAGGCAGGGAGAAAGCAAACCGAAAAAGACGGAGACAGAAAATGTCTGAAATAGATCCATTGACCTATTCTAAAAAGAGTCCATGCTACAAAAAGCACTACATGCCGAAGCACGGCTCATTAGCAGCTGAGTTCACTTTGGGTGACCCTTCTGTAAAGCATAAAAACAGAAAATGGGATCAATTACAAGTTGCGTCCACGTTTCCCACTTTATTCAAATGCGCGAATGCACTCTGGTCAAAATAAGTAAAGCACTTCAATGCGATTGTCCTATTAGGTTGTTGAAAAGTCTCTTGCGCATTTTCTTGTTCATCTTGCAAAATCTTTTGGATCGTTTTGAAACATTCACTGTCATACGCATGTGAGCGGTGGTTAATGCTCTCCACAGCATTTCTGTCGTAGCATTTCGCAGCGTTTGAAGCTCAAAAATCGCCTTTCACTGGAAGGTATGCTCGACTGCTCCTGCCTTTATAAGCCCACAAAATGCGTCGATTGAAGCGAAGCAGTGGGATTGCTAGGTGTTGTGATGAACCTCCGAACTATCTTTCACAATATGCCAATTATTTGGTTGCTGAGTTCCAGATACTTGAGAAAAAACCACAAATCTAGTCAGCCTGCCATCTTCATTGAAGAATGTGTTCTGAATTCGATTGGAGAGAGCTGTTAGTGCAATGCACGGATATTGGCGGAGCTTTTCCAGTGCTACCAGACCACAATGGCCGTTCCTTAATATCGCCTCTAAAGAAGTGAAATTATGGCGAAAGGATATTTTGAGACCTGACTGACAACAGGCTATTGAGACCATTAAATTCTGCAAGAATATTTTGATTTCCCGCCCGTCTATCGCTTGATCCGCCAACTTTGTTGGTAGTGTCAAGAAGTGGGATCCTCACATAAACGGCACGCGTTTGAATCCCGGCTCAGATCTTGCCCGGCTCGGATGCGTAGAACAAAGTAGTGCTACGCCGATCAAGGAATGGTAATCTGGGAGGCAACATTAGAACCTCTCAAGGCTGCAAATTTTCTGCCTCACTGATAGCACTGTGAATAAGTAATGGTGAGTCCACGCTATTGCGTAACCAAAAGTTTACAGTGGATTAAGTTTCCCCGGTATGGTGCCCAGCAAATCTACTTCTATGTCGGCAACGTTCGTGCCCACGAATTACGAAGAAGGTTCAGGAAAGGTTTCCAGGCTCATAGAATGATCGACCCACTTAGTGTGTTACAGCAAACCTGGTAGAGACGGGCTACCATATGCTTCTGTTGCCGTCGAAGGTACTGAATTAGGGCAGTTCGATGATCCGGACCTACTCGGAGTCAACCTCTTTGAGCTTTTCGCCCCAAAGACTCGGGATTTCTGAACGGCCGGCAACCTGAAGTTGCCTGCTGAAGAGCAATGTTTCGACGATTATGGTGGTGTATGTATTCAACAATTGTTGGCTGCACTAAAGAAGAAAAACAATTTTGAAAAAAGTTGCCAAATGCGCAAAGACTTTTCCGACAACCTAACTAATATATGAAAATTTTGGTGGCCCTTCTAGCCATAATTTCGTCCTGGGCAATGAAGCACTTGGTGCGCCGCCGGGCAAGATCTGAGCCGGGATTTAAACGCCGGACTGCGTACGTGGTAAACGGCGCCCTAGTCATCGCACTGCTTCCTAAATATATCATAGGCTTTAAACGTCTGACCCTCCCATCATTAAATGCTAGAAGGTAGGGACTGTTGTCATAAGTACACCCTAGTACTCTCGAGTGCTAATCGATTACCTATCCTTCTAAAATGTTTCCACAAATCGATATTGGGCTCTCTGGACTACTTCCAATAGTCTATGATTCCGAGTGAATTACATTGTATTGGACTAGAGCTCCAAAACTGATTTGTTATCTGCTATCGATCAACCATCGATCAATACATCCTCCCAGCGCACGTTGGCAAACTGACCTATATTTATTGCTTCAACGATGCAAATAACAGCACACATACAGACCGCACATAACGTAAGCAAAATGTGGCGATGCACAGTTTGTAAAATACTAGCATTTGGTGACTCTTCTGAGGCACACACTTCAGCAATGTTTCCTTTTCCTGCCATTTTGTTTCTTCTGCTATTCTTTTGTTGACTTACGTCATCACAAGGATGCGGAGTCGCGGCCGAAACTCCAGACCCGGACGGGTTTCGTGCTCGTGCTTGTGCTTTTCGAACACATGCCTGTGCCTGAGGACTCATTCAGCTCCGACTTGCCCATCCGCGTTCAATCTCCGGAAAGAGTGTTCCCTGACGCGACGCTAAAGCCAATTCTACGGGACATCCTTTAGAACTTCCTAGGAAGGGAACAGGATGCTAGAAAATAACTAATGGCCCTCAGCACTCTGGACTCTCCAGCTCCACCTAAGGGTTGGTCCCGCTTTGGGACAGAAAGGGCATATACGCGGTTTCAAATCCATGCCCCTAATCAAGTGATAGTGGCCAGAAGCATTTGACTCCTATGGCAAGCAACATCGGAAAGCTAAGGTAAGCTGAAACAGGCCACTGATCCCGCCACGATCAAGTACGGCTTTGACAAGTTTTCAGTTCGCATAACCCTCTTCTGGCTAGGTAGCATCAGGCTCAACCGTTGCATTCGCGAGTCCAAATGTTTCATGCCTCCCCTTATGAGAGGATCTTGACCCGTGAAAACACTACTAGCGGGATAGCCCTTCCTGGTCCTGTCCGAAATCTAGCTATTCATTTCCCAGAACTTCCGCCTTTTTTCCAAGTAACACCAATTATATCCTCTTTTCCACTGAATTTTGACCAATGGACAATGCCGCGTGGGGATTCTGCAGTGTGATGGAGAAGCACAATGTCGAGAAACATGCGAAGGCTCGAATCTTGTCCGAGTTCAAGCGTTTTATCCGTGGTACTTTCGTCTTGGTAGCTTTGTTCGATAAACTGTAACTAAAATAGCAGTCAAGAAAACATAGAAAATCAAGAATTTCATTCGGCCAGTTTTGAAATTTTGGAACCATAAGGTTTTCCTCTACCCAGAGAAATGAGCTTAGCAACATAAGAACGTTTCTAAACACTTGTAGATACCACTGTGTATTTAAAATAAACAGATCTTTTCAGCTGAAAGAATGGCACATTGCCAAGACTAGGATTTGAAGCTGATTCTAATTTGGGGCGAACGAGTTTTTCACCTCGAATGACACTAATTAAAGAGTATTGACCGATAAGATTAGCGGTATTCTCGATGTGGATAGTGCAGAATTCAGCCATCAAATAATTCTCATCTCTTTCTCCTCTTTTTCTTTTTTTTGTCAACATGATTTTCTTTGTTTTCGCTGTACTGAAGCATGCTTGGCCACTCAGGTCAACCAACATTCTATCTCCCTAAAAAAATTGGCTCAGGCATCAGATCGGTCTGAGAAGACGGAAAAGAATATTTCTAGATTCACTGGTTTCCGTGATCTGCTCCATTTGCCAAATAAGCACTTGAAGGCATGAGTCGTGTCTGAAATGGTGTGCTATTTTGTTCGGAAACTAGAATAGAAGTGCGAAGAGAAACGTTAGCAGGGGAAATTTTTGTGGTCAGGGGTTCTGCTACCTCAGTCAAGAAGTGTATCTCTCTCTGAATCTGATCGCGACCGGTACCTTTAATCCTCTTTATTGTTGGGTGAATACCTAATGGACTCATACGGTGTTTGGTCGCATTTTTCGAAAACTCTGCTCGACCCCAGACCAACCTTGACC
>MU888854.1:0-20010 GCA_036418205.1 Ostertagia ostertagi
AGAAAGGCAAGGTTTGCGACTCACTAGTGGATTCACGTGGATGCCTCTGGATGTAATCTCAACTGGTTTCCCCGACTGATCGGAGTTTCGTACCAAACTTGGCGACTGCATTTATAGTATAGTGATTAGTGATCATTGATGCCACAACAGTCTGACTCCCGTGACAGTCGTCCTTGAGATTATCTTCGACTCTGGTGAAGGCTCAAAATAACCTCTTCGTCTTGTGGGCCAAAGTAGCTTACCACAAAGTAGGAACCAGCCTGTCACGGCATAATCAAATTTCTGTCACTAAACCATGGAAATTCAAATCCTCTAAATATTGGGTTGTCTCATAATTCTGTCGCAATTTCGACACTTTTGTTTATTCAAGTTTTATCTCTTCTGGGAAACAACTGACTCAATAGCATAACCACCATCATGGTCACTGATATGCGTGCATTTACTAGTGGGCGTTTGGAAGCTTCCAGCCCAGAATGAAGGAAACTGGGGGTTGAAGAATTTGGAGAAGTCGTTTTTGGGGTGACCGCAATCTTTAACTTTCTTCTCTGGCAGATTCAAAGCGCAGGGGAGGCGATAGTCCGATAGAGCGATGCCAATGCTATATGGTGGATGAGGTATCGTGGCCCTGGCTATCTCCCTCAGAACGTGGTGAGTTGGCATTGCAATGTGAGGTCTGGTGTACATTCGGAGGAAGGAGGATCTGAGACGTTTCTGACGATTCTCTCGCAACCCCAAAGCCAGCCAAGAGGGCTATTCCGCGCTGACTTTAGCAATGCTTGTCTTCATACATTGAAGTGGTTCCCAAACCAGGCCACCTAGCGAATCCAATAAAACGAGATCGATATTCTCAGAAAACGGAGTTCGGGCTTTGGTTGAGCTGGTGCTTCCTGGCTGCGAGGCAGCCATAAGACGTGCCGCATGTTGTTGTCGCAGTGGACTCATGACTCATTTCCACCGGTGACCGATTAGGGAAGACTCTGCTTTTGCCATCCAAGAATGGGTTTTCCCCAGGTGATCAGGCGTGCTTCCCGCTCATGGTCGGCCGGACCATAAGGTTTCCATCAAAACTTCACTCTGCAGCAGTCCTTGCCATACTGATGGCGTGTGCTGGTGCATCGGCTGCGCTCAGGTATCTGCTACAATACCCTGGTAGCAACGTGCGGAGGCACTCCCAATTTAGGGTGCAAGGGGCGCTCATCAAAAATGACCGCAGGCCCAGTATGAGGTTGAAGTTCATAGCTCGTTTCGTCTTTGCCGTTGCGATTGGTCCACTAGCTCAGTACCCTATCAGTAGCAGAGACTGAGTCAAACACAGCGCTGATCTTCTCTGTTGTCCTCCTTGCTACAGAGTTCATTTGAGGATCGTAAAGCATAATCATTGATTGCAGTCACTGACCTATTTTTATTACTAGTTGATTAACCCGTTAAGGGCTTGCGCTTCCGAAACACGCTGTTAAGGCTCTTGAAGCATACTTCAACATACTAACGTATTTCGCAATGAAACGGTCTTAGACGGAAGGAATTTGAAATTGAATAGAAATGCGACAGGAATTATGAGACAACCCAATACATTAAACGAAATAACTCAGGGGAATGAAGTCTATGCGGGGAAAGATAGAGCGGCCGGTGAGTCTCAAGGTACATAAATATTAGTTGTCTCAGAAGTTCAAGCGATCAGTTAGAATTTTTTGACCCTACTATATTTTAATACATCACTAATCATCGAATATCACTGGCTTACGCCAACTACCAACCGAAGACTGGCCGCCTAACTTCCCAGAAGGCTGGCAGTACGAGCTGAAAAAGCTGTGAGGTCAATTTCGAGGTGCCCTATGGAAATCGTATTTTTTGTGTAGAAATGATTGCTGAGCAAGCCGAACACATGTCCTTCGAATGAGAGTTTATCATCGCTGCACGATGGAATAAGTGGTAGGATTTCTTGGCGGCCTAGCCTTTGATATCTAGAGTCGCGTCCTTTGTTGAACGCGTCTCGCATGTGGTGAAGTAGACATACTTCTTCGAGTTTTAAAAACAGTTGTTTGGAGTTTCGTGGTGAGCCTCTGCCGTTCAGCACATTTAGACTTGGCTGACTCCATTGCTGCAGTGAGAGAGATGTCTGCAGTGGTCAACTCGAGAACTCTCCTAAAAGGCAGAACACGACCTTGTGGTGAAGAAGTCCATTTTTCGGTCGCTCTGGTCGACCCAGGCCCCTGAGGATTCTGGGGCATTTCCAAATGGCAGTAAGCGGCTTCGTTCAACCAAGCGCACGGTTGAGTAGAGAACAAATTAATCATAGACGGGACTCGTGTTGCACTCTTGTCCATCGGTGGTCAATTCATGGGGTAATCTTTGGCAAAGCTTCAATCCTTTTACGAAGGAGCGAGAACCTTTTGTGAACTGTGCATCTGAAACATCAGGGTGTAAGTGGCCACAAAGCAGGGAGCCCCGTGTGGAGTGGCTCCCCAACGAGAGAGCGCAGGTTCTCCTATTCCGACACCGTGGCCTCTTTGAACGAGGTTCTTCTACTGGCTGTAGTCTCGTGAGCAAGGAAGACCCATCCATTCTGATACCGCACGGCTAGCAAGGCGACAACGAGGACTATGTCGCAAGCAGTGCTCCCGTCCGCTTCGATCGAAGTCTGGCTACCTAGTAAAGCCTTGAGTCAGAGGCATGAGAATGGCTTTTGTCTTTTTTGCACTTTGACTCGAAAAAGGCGACTGAAGGCATAATTTTTGTTCCAAATTACTGCAAGTTTGTGCCTCTCCAGAGGCCAATGTGACATATTTAATTGCTGAAAGGTGCTTGTGACATATAGATCCAAAAAAATACGAACGATTTTTTTCAGACAACCTATATATAACCGTGACATCCTGCAAAAGCGATTTCGCCCAAGCCCTGGTTGCTCAGACTGCACGAATCCCACCTTCTGCGCGCCACCATCCACCGCCCTGAATCCATGGCCCAGCGTAGATGTGCTACGGATGGCCACCTGGAGGGGTAGGGCCATTAGGACTCTTGGCGATTCTTTCGCTTTTTGGCACTATCGCAATAGTGAGGGAAACACACTGTGCTGTCACTGCATCTGAAACCGCGTGAAACAGCTTCTTTTGTTAAAAACGTGACTAACCTCGTGCGGGGAGAACAGAGTCCAGAATGCGGAATAACTCATTCCTCCTAGAGTCCTGTCCCCCCTTGTTAGTCCTGAAAGATGCCCCTGTGTCCTTCGATAGCGTCGCCTTTTTCTCGGCTATGGTGATCATTTTTCGAGCACCTGTCCTTCTCATCCGTAGATTCGAAGACGAAAATCACGCCGGCCCTAATTCACGCGATTATTATAAAATTGGCTCCAAAATTGTATCCAAACAGAACTGCAAAATAAAAAATATGTGAAGACAGTGGAAAATGCGGTGTCTTGCGTCTCTTATCGACCCTGGGATAGACTGAATCTAGCTGATCGTATCAACCGAGGCTCCCTGAAGTGGTAAATGGCCAAAAGCTGTCCGCTACCAAGTACATCCCGTAGAGTCTAGGCCATACTCTCTTTGTTGGAGACAGAAATCTTCAATTCAGTAGGTTCTTATTGGGAACTTTTATGTTTGTCCAGGATAGGCAACTCTGCGGGTCAACAGCATTGATCGAAGACCAAAGGCGGGAATTGGTGGCAGGGTCGGAGCGCGTAGGTGCAGGAGCCGATGGAGTTTGCTGCTCTTGTCATCTACTCTGCTCACCTCTTTTAGTTATGATTTAAGCGTAGATTTTTTTGATGGTGCCATCTGACTTTTCATCTACTTCTGCTTGGCAGTTTGCTGCAACGGAGGGAGAGGGGAGAGGAAGGGCAAGCTGTGTACGGCATCCAAGGCAACGCTGCATTGAGGTCGCACCCAATTACGGTACGGAAGTAGGCTTCGTATGCGAAAGGACTTTTCCAAATCGCACACCGCTGACTCCTCCTTGCCGACTACTATGCTCTTCTCTCTCCCCAGAGTCCACCGTCCTCTAACCAAAGGCAAGTCTAGACCTTGCAAGATTCCTTCCACTTTCCACATGGGAGAAAGTCTCGTTGTTTCCCCGTGCTTTTTCACCTTTGTCAGTCAGCTCCGCGCCAAATCATACAGAACCTATAGAGTATATGACCAGTCTAGTCCACCAATTCCCACTTCGATATTACAACTAATTTTTATCTAATCTTTTTCGTTGACGTTTACCCACGCTTTGATTCTATCGCTTGATTTGAGGTGAAATTCTAGTCTTTGAAACTCTCAATCGAGTATGTCTTCAAGTTCCACAAGATTGGGTGGAATTCATAGAACTTAACTTGGCAAGATTCGGGATAAAATAGGTGTGGAAAAGCGTTCAGTTATGAAGCTATAGGTGGGAGGTGGTCTGTAAAAGAGAAGGAAAGCAAACGAAACCACCGATTACGCCCCGTACAGAGACCTCCCCTATTTCAGCCACATTCCACCTTGGGATAGAGAAGAGGCGAATTGGACGAGTTTCACGCCTAACTCTACTTGCTCCAGTGTCAATAACATTGGATCGCGCTGGGACCACTGCCTCAAATGCGCCCGCGCTTTTCAAGCAGCGCCACGTGGCAACCGACAGCGAAGGGTGGGGCTTGCGGACGAAGGTGTGAGTTGCGGGTTGGACGAGCTCCTTGCGCCTTTGTCGCGCACTTTCAAGCGCAAAAGGGGCCGACATCAACACTTGTCCACCTGCCTACTAAGCCCCTGGATGGAACAGGCGAGCCCGCTGATCGCGGAGCGTGCCTTTAATTTGCAAGGTCCCTCGAGCGCGTAAAAGGGCGTGGTCCCTTAGAATGGGCGGGATCTGTGTGGGTACATGAGGCTCTTCTTTCTCGACTTGTGACAAGAAACCAACGAATGTCGACATAGAAGTGTTCAAATCACAACTCTATTTTTCTCACGACCCTTTGACACCCCTAAAAATAACCAGAAGGGTGCTACACCTTAGGGGGGGGGGCACGCAGCAAGGCATTTCATTGAACAGAAATGTATGTAAGTGGGATTGCTGCCGCTACTATACTGCCACGAGAATCGGGAATTCGTGAGCCAGGGGGAGTGTAGCCAATCTAGGGGGTGGGGATGAGGGCAGTCATTTGACATGTGTGAAAAGCTGGCCGTGCCCACCTCACTTGTATAAAGGCACAAGAAGAACCCTGGACAAAATAATCATAAATAATTCAATAAACATAAAACATAATAGTCTTTTATGTAAATAATGAAACCAACAAATACATACACAAAATATATAAAATAATAATACAATTAATAAACAGAGATAAATTAATAAAATCTATGTGCTTGTGTTGTGCCTTCTGCACGGTCCCAGCGGGAAAACGATCGCGCCTTGAATCGGAGTTTTCCTATTTTTTTATGTTTTTTCTCGGGCACTGAATCATTCTTCGTCTCATACGCTTCTTTGAAGACTTTCAAATTTCAACTGGCCTCAGCTTTCATTGAATTAGATATTATCATTCATTAATAGCGCATCCGCTATCATATGAGTGGTCCGTTCTGCGTCAGCACTGCCATTTTTTGTTTCCCTCCCCTGGATGCGATCCTGTCACAGGTACCGTACCGAAAATTGAAATCATTATATTGATATGGCTCATATATTTTTAAATAACCTTGAGATATTGATGTGGGGAAAATTTGAAACCCTTCAAATTTCCTCGCAGGTTGGTCGGTCGACCCGTGAAAGGTCGTTTATCAACCACTCCTCTATTTGAAAAGGAGCCAAACGACCCAGCCAGCGTTTTACGATGCCGAAACGGAAAATCGTTGCACGAGAAAGCCAAAAGCTTTCGAAGGGGGGGGGGGGGGGGCAGTACTCCGAGTTTACTGTGTAGTATAAGAAGTAAGCCCGAAGACAATTTTCATCCATAAATCGCCGCCGAGGCGCTAAATTATGGGAACACATGGTCCTGATTTCAGTAAACCTGCTATAAAATTGTTTGGGATTCTCAAAGTTCGTCTCAAGAAGCCTGACCTGTAGTTTCGGGCAGTTTTTCCGGCAACATTGACAGCCTTATCATCAATATTGGTAAAAGGATGTGTAAGATGAATTAGGAGACTAACTAAGTTTCCCAATCTGTGCGGTTCGCAGGTTCCTTAGCTGTAGAAGCCTTCTGAACGTCTGCTGATACGAGGTCTATCAGCTTTATCGTGATTAGAACTATGCTCTCACTAAGCAAGAGAGGATTCCAAGCGGCCGTTGACCATGGCCAAAGAGAATGTGCACTTCTGATGTACACTTGAACGCTGATCTCAAAACTGCCTTCCAAATTTGCTAACTGAGTCTCCGAAAGGATCCATGAAACGAATGGTTCGGCGGTTGTAGTCCAGCGCTCACGAAAGAACGCGTAGGGGTGATACCCTTCGCAAAGTTGCTCAATTTTTTTTGCCTGCAGCATTTCTTGCTTTTGTAGACGTAGTTCCATCAATGCTTACCTGAAATCGCCTGCAGGAAGTGTGTGCGAGTTTGCTGAGAATTACGCTCTGCTCCTGGCCAAGTTTTTTTTTTTGGGTAAAACCGAGTTAGAGCAGAATATTAGAGCTTGCTAAAAATTGGACCAAGACCTTATTTTACCCTGTGATATCGAATAATACGCGCATTTTGCGCGAACACTCCTGGCATGCGCGTCCGCCACAATCTGTCAAGCGAGAGCAATGCTTGAATGGACAGCCAACTGCTTACAAGCTGTGCCTATGGGCAATTCTAGGCAAGCATCGATGAAATCAGGTGTATCAAAGTCATTTTGAAATGTTGCAGACAAAAGGGAAGGAGCCAACTCGCGAAGGTACCGATCCTACCAGCTCTCACTTGAGAGCCCAGAACACTACCGCTGAGCTATTCGGCTTCATAAGTCCGTTAGAAGAATCGTTCAGCAGATTCGCAAAACAGATCGCGAGATCAAGCGTTCTGGAGTCGATTCTAGGCGAGCATTGGACTAAGATCAGGTTTCTTCAATGGTTATTGACGACCTATGGAGTGATCTCTTCTTCTAAAATTGACTACTGTGTTGGCTTCGCTGTCATTCCGCTTATCAGCACAGTAAAGATGCAGGTTTTTTCTCTCACCATCAGTGTAATAGAAAAGGAAAGGGAACATTGTGGTCAGCGTGATCGACTGCTTAGACTGCCTGCTAAACCATAATTGAAGGGATAGATCGCTCGATGTTGAACAATCTGGTTCTATAGCCATCCCTACGACACTGCTAAAGTGATCGAAACGCTTTAGCTAAGGCATCAAAATCCACCCAAATTAGCAAATGATCTGTACGATTCGATTTGTCAAAAAAATCCGATCGTAGGTGTAGGTAAAGGGGAAAATGTTTCGATAGAGAAGCGCTGCTCCAAACAAGGCACCAGTGTCAAGGAATTGATCGTTCGACCTCTCATCTGCGAAGCAGCACCATTACCGCTCTCCTAACACTTTTCTAGCTATCTCAAATAGTAAAGGGCGATTTCACAGATTTGGAATGCAGAATCGAGATCAGCTTTTAACTAAATGGTCACTTCGATCTGAGTCGCTACTGCTCTCCGGAAGATTTAACTCCGATGTGAAAGTTGCTAGCTTCACCTCACGGGACATCGCAAAATCAGCTTCTCCCCTAGGTAACTGCTCCCGCATACATTAAAGGAATCTTCCACGGACCATGGACCAGTGGGCGGGACCGGAAGTGGTTTTGCGACGAAATGCATGGTAGGTTCCATGGGAAGGTTTGAAGTGAATCCTGTTCACGTTCGTGCGTTCGACACGTGGATCCGTACCTACCATGCATTTCGTCACAAAAACTTCCGGTCCCGCCCACTGGTCCATGGTCCGTGGAAGATTCCTTTAAGAATGTAGCAGTGATCCAGCTTTTATCGTACGAAGAACTCGAAGTTGGCTCGTCAAATGAAAAAAGCGCCCAGCAAAGCGCTCGCCACCATCCCGCACAAACACTGAGAAATGAGACGAAATGCCATGCCACGTGATAAGATGATGGACATAGATGTAACATAATGAATATGCAAGGGTGACAGGATGAGAAAGAAAAGGCCAGAACCGCAAGTTTTGAAGTTGGTTGAAGACCTTGTAAAATAAATCGCCGAGAAACGGGTCGCATTTGGTTCAAAGGCGGGGAAATAGGACGAAAAAAGCACCCATTAGAAGCCCACGTAACGGATGTCCCAACTGTGCAGGGAATTATAAAAATTTATATAGAAAACAAAAGCCCGAAATGGACTCCTTCCTAAAGGAATCTTGCGCGGAAAATTCTTGCACTCTTTCCTAACATGAATATGTCAGTTGTGATCACTGGAAATAGCACACAAAGTTTCACGCATGAAGATTCGGTTTCTGAAGAGAAACAAACGTACAAAAACTACACGTTATGGACCATCGAAGGACCAGGAGGCAGAGCCAGGCGAGGCATGGAAAGAAGACGGCGTTTGGCCGGCTACGTACCAGGCGACGCAATGAGAGAATCGGGTTAAAGCGCGCGATTTCGGAGAGTGGAGACAAATCGATCGATGGAATAGGATGGAGTAGAAGTGTAAGATGTGAATGCAACGAAGCAGAAGGCCAGAAAGAGCTTCTAGTGAATGCACTCCAAGAACCAAGTTTGAGCATCCCCGTCGCCAGCATTCGTGAAAGACGTCCGTGGGCAATTCGAACGCGTAGCAGCCTTTTCGAGTTTTCGAATTTCTAATCAAAACGAAAGCAATACTTCAGTTCTTTTCACTATTATCGTGGATAATGAGTCTCAAGCCAGTGATTTATGGCTGAAATAGAATCATGATTTTTCCGCGCAAGATTCCTTTAATGCGCATTGATGTCTCTCAACGCTCATCTCTCTTTGCTAAATCGCTAGAGTCAGAGAGCTGGAGGGAGGGCGTGCCGCGGCGTGGGTATGGCCCTGTTGGGTCGCTAGAGACTTACTCTTCGGTATGAAACGCGCATCGTCCCGCACCCTTAGGAGGTCCGCCTGTCTTTCCACTAGATGGTTAAATTTCTAATTCTTTGATCTCTGACCTCATCGTGTGAATTCTCCTTTGAAGGACGAATGGAGAGAAGTCCATGCAGTTTGTTGCGACTCCTGATGTCCTTATCAGTTCCGGGTAGTCGAGTCGAGGAAAGGGGTTCAAGTATCATTCCAGCACGTGAGAATGTCAGTTGCAGCGTTCAAATTTCAAATTGTGTTTTCTTTACTTGCATCGGATACGGTATGCAGAAATGATTTATTTTCTTGCTTCATTACAACATGAGCGCAAACATCTGTCTTATCATTCAATCTGGTTGCAATGCAGCAACAAAGTTCACCGCTGCTGCTGATAATGAATCATCTGAAGGCATTGTGGTAACCAAAAAAATGAGCTGTAGTGGCTACCGTGAAATTTTTTTATATGGTCCTTCATTACTCAGTGTACATTGCTGGGCAACTGGGTGATACCTAGCTTTCACAAGACGTTTTCATGGTGATTCGCTTTGGGGGCCTTTACATCACCTCGAAAAATTGAGTTATTGTAAGTAATATCAGGCGTAAAATGACAAGGAGTGGGTGCACAGACTCTAGCGCGACACGTGCATTGAGTGCACACAGTGTTTAGGTATTCTGGTCACTCATTTCGATGCACGCCACGCCCACTGTGGGCGGGGCTCCGCTTAGCTGATGTGTGTTTTGTATTTCGTGAGACCTTGCCCACCCATCCCACACTTGACCCGGTCCCTCCAGGCGGATCCCGAGGAGCTAGGGAATTTCGTGACAGACATACAGAACGACAGACGAAGCGCTTTACAGAAGTAGGAGGGACAGAACGACAGACGAGGGACAGAACGTACAGACGAAGTACGGAGATGCTTTGAAAAGTCTGCGAAACCATGACAGACATCAGTGTACGCTATGCAGGCACTCTAGACTGGCGCTCCAAACTGTGCTCCGTTTTCTTGGGCCCACCCCATGCCTTCCCCAGGCTAGAGCAGTTGGAGAATCCACTTTTTGGATTTATTTTGTATTATACGACATACTTTCCCCATTTTTCGTGCATGTTTATTTTTACATGCACATGTAATACCAATAGGCCCTTTCCTAGGGCGATTAGAGAAGGTAGAGAAGTCAAAGAAAATTCAAAGGGATTTTGTCCCTCTTGTTCTGGAGAAAGTTTGGCACGTTGATGACAGTGTGACGGGCATGCACGTCAGATTTTTACCCGCATGGGGCTCGTTTTAGTCGGTGCATATGATTAAATTATGTTGGGAGCATTGATCTATCCGTGAAAACATTGAGGGAACCAATGAGTGGTGGGTTTTGTAGAGTAATGTTCTTTAAAGCAACAGTTCAGGAACGGTTTCGCGGGAAAAAACCACCAATAATGAAGTTGTAGATGAAAACCAGACGATTAATGTATGAAAAACTGGAAAAAACGTCGGGGAGGGTCTTAGACAGGTACTCTCCCTCTGCCGCTCAGCAATGGATAAAGACGCACGTTGGACGAGTTGTCTGAACGTGCCCGCTGTAAACGCGCTCCATTTTTCAATCAATTTTCCCTGTGGTCCCAAAACGAGCACGATTGCCGACGCGTCCAATGACGGCCGGCAAGGGGGCGGGATTGGGGAAATCCCCAAGAACACCCATGTTTGAGGGACTTTCCACCCTGTTTTTGAGTTTCTGAGGTAAGTTCGTTTATTATTTCCACTGCATATGTTCTTCACTAGGGCTCGTGTATCCCTCAGTAGTAGTGGCATTGAAATTTTCGGACCCTCCCTGAACTGTTGCTTTAAGAAAATTCCACAAAATTTGTCGAAATGCACGACACGGTTGTCGTCAACGTGTGTTAAAATTGCCGTGATCAATGGAATTTCGCCATCGACCTGAATAGAAGCTCGGTTTTGGGACGAATTCCCAGCCGTGCGCCCTTTTGAAAAATCATATTTCGTCACGTTGTTTACTTACTGTGGGAAAATAGGGTTATTCAAAGGTAGCATATAGCACTATTAGACGGTTTTGTTGGTGTTGTATTAAAGGGTGGGCAAAAATTACGGTAAGAAGATAAAGTGTTCATGGAAAAGCAATGCGGCCAGGAAGACACACGTGGAACCACAGCAATGTATTCATAGGAACTTTACCAAACAGAATACAACATCACTTCTTGGACTGGCCGCTGTCGCGTTTGTACCTGGGTGAAGTCATCGGCTTGGTAACGCATCGTTGTGTAGGTGGGCAATCCGACTTTTCTTTTAAAGCAACAGTTCAGGGAGGGTCCGAAAATTTCAATGCCACTACTACTGAGGGATACACGAGCCCTAGTGAAGAACATATGCAGTGGAAATAATAAACGAACTTACCTCAGAAACTCAAAAACAGGGTGGAAAGTCCCTCAAACATGGGTGTTCTTGGGGATTTCCCCAATCCCGCCCCCTTGCCGGCCGTCATTGGACGCGTCGGCAATCGTGCTCGTTTTGGGACCACAGGGAAAATTGATTGAAAAATGGAGCGCGTTTACAGCGGGCACGTTCAGACAACTCGTCCAACGTGCGTCTTTATCCATTGCTGAGCGGCAGAGGGAGAGTACCTGTCTAAGACCCTCCCCGACGTTTTTTTCCAGTTTTTCATACATTAATCGTCTGGTTTTCATCTACAACTTCATTATTGGTGGTTTTTTCCCGCGAAACCGTTCCTGAACTGTTGCTTTAATTTCATCGATGCTTCAATGATACTTGTACAACGGATCGTCTTCATCACTCCACGGACAATAAAACCCATTTGTTGCTTTGTGTGGCGGATATATATTGCTGAGTGTGTCCCAGTGGTTCCTCTCGCGAGGGTTCTTCCGGACCAGATGCACTTAATTCGGTTCGGAAGGATCCTGCAAGAGTTTTTAGCGCTCTGTGTTAGTAATTTTTGTCCACACCTGCATGGTCACGTGGGACTCATTGCAGATTTTTGAAATGGAAGCCTCACAGACGCCACGTTCTTTTCCGTGAACCCCAGTTTCGGAGCTGTTCTAGGTTGAGAGAGTTTCAATTGGTTTCATTAAAAGCCTTCAACCATGGGCGCCTACACTTTTTGTTGTGACCCATAAATATTGTTCCAGTTTACCCTTTCAGCTCTGATTTGATTTTTCCGTTAGATAAAAAATCTTGCTATCGTTTATTATTATGAGCACATAATTAACGCTATAATAAAATTAGGAGCCGTGGAGCCCATACACTGGGAAACTAGAAGCGCTTAGTTTCCTAGTTCTTTAGTTTATGGCGGAAAATGCCCAAGTTTCTTACTCATGTCGAAAAGCTTCATGGTTTTGCACGAGATGCACTTCACGTTCTTGATACTAAAATGAATTTATTCCAATATTTTGGAAATAATTGACACTTTCTAGCAGATTGCTAAGAACAGCGGAACTCACTGCTGCAGCAAAATTAGGAAGGAAAGGGTCGTGTGAAGCAACCTCTAGAAGTGGGTAGTAGGAATATGTTGTTGCGTCGGTGCAGATCTTCAAATTTGATGGTGGCAATTGCCACCGCCAAGGCCAAAAGCGTTAAAAGGCAGTTGCATAACTTTAAGTTCGAAGATGTCAACGAATTCGAGCAGAAGTCGACAGCATGGCGTGTTCCAAATAAAATAGATTTGTGGCGGAGATCTTTTTATTTATACTATCGACATGAAATAATCTCATCTCAGTAACTTGTTGACAAGATGCGTTCAAGTCAGCTACCATATGTACATTTGATTTACATCCATTCAAGCAGTGGATGAGTCCGTTGGTTTTCTTTTGAGATCATTGATTGCTCATCGCTGTTGAGATATCAGCTCGTCGGCAGATTCGTTCTCTTCTCCTAACCGTCGTCATCGTCGTCTAGATTCCACTTCGGCCTCTTCGTTGCAAAACCTGAACATCAAAAGTGGTTTATTCCTGTCGTGAGCACGGGCGCTTCACTTTTGACGTGATGCAAACAAAAAAGGATTCGGGCAGTTTGAAATCTTTCTCGTCTATTTATATCTTAGCGATTTGATCATGAGAGAGTATGGAATGCCAATGCCATTCGGATGGGTTGATTTATCACCTCAACCCTATCCAATGTTCAATGAAACAGGTATCAGCGCTAGAAAAAGAGCCCAAGTCAAAAGAAGAGTGTGATCAGCAGGTTCAGGGACCGTTGTGGATTGGCAGCGTATCACAACTTTTTAAAGGAAAGAGTTGCTCTTACATGATAGGCGACCCCATAGGGTCCTTTCTCTTAATATTGGCATGGAAAGTTAATGTTGCGTAATAACTTGATGTGGGGTTCCATTGTCGTCTTCGCTTTTTCCCGTAAGTTCCCATCTCCGCATGTAGCCCGTCCAAGATTACAGTACTTTCTATTAGGCCTAGGTTTTGGCCTCTTCGCCTTCATTAGAGTCAGATTTTTGTCGCGGATGCGCAAGATCGACCGCCAAAGAAGCAGGCTTGCGTGTGGAATCCACCATCCATTGTGGGTAGCTATGCTAGAGGGAAACGATGCAGAGCAGGTCCCAATCGGTAATCTTCTGTCACCCAAACATTTCCTGCTCGGCACAGATACTGGTGCAGACAAAGATTACCGCCTGCCAGATATATTCTCTCACAGCCGACTTTCACTGCTCGACCGTTTCATGCTCAGACTTTCTCCTTAGCGATGATTGGGATGGTATACGGTATATGTACCGTTACGTACGGAAGTGGTGTAGTGACAAGTGGCGCGCTCACCACGCGAGCGGTCCGGGATCAAATCCTGGGTCGTGAGTCGCCCGGGCCAACCAAGCCTTCCATCCCTCCGGGGTCGGTTAATTGGTACCAGACTTGTCTGGGAGGATAAACACTGACTTGACTCGGCTGGCCCCGCAAGTCATTGTATAGGCCACATCGCATTCAAACGCTACTACGATTCTGAGTGGAAATCCAGTGCGTGGCGCGTCCCAAATGGGATTGATCAACGCTAAATATTATAAAACACGAAGAGGCACCAAACTTTATAATTCAAATTCCAATGAATATTATTTCAAAAATAAAATTTTGGTGGCCATCTGTGTGTTTTAGAAACATTAGTCCTGATGAGGTTCCGGACGCACAATTACTGAGACGACGCTGAATACTTTATCCTTTTACCCTTTTGGTCAGTGGGGCAAGAGACTCAGAGCTAAAGGCTACCAAATAGATTTTTCTTATACCCGTGCGAAAGGATTTTTAATATAAAAAAAATATGTACAGCGAGATGGAAACTCACATCACCCAGACGTAACCGCTTGTATTGTCGGAATACGACGTGACCACTGCCGTCACGGATGAAATTTGCTGATTTGTCCGATTTGAATGTTTCATATCTGAAAATCAGCTGATAAAGGCAGAGACTAAACAATAGATTTTACAGTAATCGAACAAAATCACTTACTCAGCTATTTTTGGATTTGGCGGATCGATACCGTACGGTACGGCTTTTGAGATAAACTGCATCAATTGCTGGTTTTAATTTCGGTATGCTTCTTCATAAGCTTCTCGAATAGTTCATTCAAAGGCTTCGCTTCGACCGCTACAAAAGATGTAATTCAAAACAAATAACAAACAATAAAATAAATAAATAAATAAAAACAAATGGAAGGGCTAAAAATCACCTGCGGCGCAAGAAGGAAGGCGTATGTAATTACCACGTGTCGGGTACACCATCTGTGATGTAACGACACAATGTAAACTGATGTTGTCTCGGCGCTCGCAGCGGCTCTTTATAATTTCACCGACGGCCTGATTTTATGACTGGTCACACGGTCGAACAAGGGGGCTGAAAGCAGCGTTTGCAGCCAATGGGTACGTTGAGTGGGCGGGGCCGGAAGGGTGACTGGCCAATGGGGTCGGTCGGGAGGTGGAGCCACCCGTTTGGTCTTTCAACGATCACTGACGTAGCAATGATAAACGACGACGAAAATACCTGGGTTGTGATCGGCCGACAAACGGATATTTTGATAATGGTGACAATCATCGGGTGACATTCTAGTCACATTATCACACAACATGGCTACACTGCTCCGAATTCCTGCGCTGTAGATGGCATGGGGCTTTATAATGGCTCGTTTTGCAGCGGCTGAGATGAGATTGATACGTTTTCAAGAGGTGAGCGGTCTGATGGCCCATATCTTCTTTGTCTCCAATTCAATAATGAAGCTTCCTCCGGGGCTCTCTAAAGATCAGTCTTGATGTTCGAGAAGTTGTAGCTCCGTAAGCGATGCTGATTGGAACCGCTCCTTCTTTGCGTTCCCTGCGCTCCCGTTTAAGAAATCGCTCAAGAGCCCGTGGATTCATCAGTCAAGCAACAAATCTCAAATTCAAAATTAGGACCGAATCAGCAATATTTATTCTATATTCCCCCCTATTCTTTTCCTACCTATTTCATGGCAATCACTGCAGAAAGCAATTACAAAGTTATTTATCGAGTTTATTTATTCATTTATTTATTTGATTATTTAAGAGAGATATTTATTTATTTATTTATTTATTTATTTATTTATTTATTTATTTATTTATTTATTTATTTATTTATTTATTTATTTATTTATTTATTTATTTATTTATTTATTTATTTATTCATACATAAATAAATAAATTTAATTTATGAATTATTGATTATCTAATAGAGAAAAACGTTTGTGGTAGGAACTCCATACGGCTCCATTAGTTAGTGCCATTAGTTTTGAGGGAGCAATCCGTTATGCACCGATAGATTCATATAGACCGGATGGAATTACTTTTAGAGAACCACTGGCCACCGAGCCCTGAAAATAACCGACTACTGAGGCCGCAGCACAACAGGGGCGGGCGCCAAGTGCACCTCTTTGATCTAAATACGAACCCCAGGAGCTGGCTCAGGGGTGCTTACGAAGGCTATCTACTGGTGCGCAAAAGTGGTGGTCGTTTGGAAGAACAAGATTGGGCCATCCCAGCCAAATAAACTAAACAAAAACGCTTTTATCACCTACTAAACGATTCTGTGAAACTAGCTATACACTGGAAAGCGCGGTGGTAGTGGTCTGGCCTCGCAGGCACGAGGGTGTGGGATCGACTTCCTAGCGCGTTTGCCTAATTGTTTTTTGTGCGTTGTTAATACAGTAATTAATGCAGCCTCTTTAGACATGGTAATCGGAGCAGGCTCCTTGTACAAAAAGTCGCTGTTTTCAGATATAAGCCATACACACTGTCACGCAAATATGCACGCGAGAGCTGGACCTATGGATTGTCAGGGAAATATTGCTCGAACCTGAAAATGGAGCATCGACGGCTGCAGCTTTCAGTGAGTCTTCTTGTTAGTTGACTGCGATCAAGTGCTCTGAATGCAAGTTGTGAATTTTCAAGCCCAAGGAAAGGCGAGACGGACGAGCGGATGAGAAAGACGACCGACGCTTTCCATTATGAAAAATAGCCCCTTGTGTAGGAATAGAGGGTAAGCGTGCGAAGGTTGATCCGAATGAGAAAGTATCATTCACAGCTTCCCACAGTTCAGATTAGCCACGGAATGGAATAGTCACTCGCCTACAATGAAAGTCCAATGGGTGGATGAAGCGGTCCAGTATGGATGATGGTTCTACCTGGCCCATAACTCAGAGGGCAGTAACGGTTTCAGGTTTGGCAGGAAAAGAGAGAAAAGTGATCAGGATTCCCAGACAGCTCAACTCAACTGGGAGAAAATATGTAATCTCAGAGAACAAATCAATCTCCACAATTTGGGAAGGCCCGCGGGAGTTTCTAATCAGAAATACTTCTGGAAAGAGGCTAGGATTTCGAATAAGCAGAGCAACCAGAAGATGGGCGACTGAGAAATTTTCCCACACGTCAAGTAGGGATTAAAGCGCGGGAGCAGTGAAACCTTGGGATATTGAGCGGCACTGATAGCTACACAAGAAAACAGGGTTTAGGCAAAACACTCCACAAAAAATCGCAACCAAAAAGAACAAACAAAAACAAACAAAATTCAAAACAAAAAGTTTCACACATTCTTGTGAAGCTTTTGCAAGGCGAACTACGGCCAAAAGCCAGCAGCAGTTAACAAACTGTAGCAGTTCGCAACTTCAAACGGCTCCTCAAACCAAATTGGAATTATAGCAGGCTGTGCAGCGCAGTCTCCCCTACTAGATAAGACCCCATAACCCGTTTCAACTGTCATGATTTGATAGCTTTTCCAGGGTTGGAACGAGAAAGTGCGGTTTCGCGACCAAACTAAGCCCTCCATTGTGTCGCTGTGGGGGTGGTTTTCGTGGAAACAAGGGCTGAACCAAACGAATGTAGTAGTGAGACGATGCTATGACGTCTTCACCGCAATGAATCACAGCTGCTTCCGGTTCGCCTTCTGATACATTCTTCTCCTGAATTTTTTGTGAACCTTGAAAAACATCCACCTTGGCAAGGCCGCCGTGCACAGTCTAACAAGTTGTTCGTCCCAAGCCTTCATCAGTCATCCGCGAGAAATCAGAGCTGGCCACATGATTGTGTTGATGTCGGGTAAAAGTGATTAATTAAAAAGCAAAGTTCACGTGAACGTCCAATGACTGTTTTCTATTGCACCAAACAGGAAACCCGTTAGTGGAACAGAAAATAGCAACTACGAAGTCTCTAAGTTCATGAACTTCAGCATTCCAGCCAAAAACCAGGAACTGGTTGCATCAGCACTACTTTATCCACTTTCTCCTAACCCTACCAGGGTCAACCAGGCTTCGTAGATAGGGCAGGGAGGGGGGTAGGTGAGAACAAACACAGCTTGCTACTTTGAAATCAGACATCTCTTCTGGGGACCAAGCAGGTCAGCTATCGGTTTGCACTGGCACTGATCTACCCTCGGTAATTGTTCAGTGAGAAAAAAATCAAAAGAAAAATTATCAAAATAGTACCAAATTTTTAAATTTTGATATGCAAGGTATAGCTAAAATATTGAAGTTCTCAACTTGTTAAGTCAAGATTATTGGAATAAAATATGCAAGAGTAAGCCATGTTTTTGCCACTGCATTCAAGTACCCTCCCTCAACCAACTGCATTCAAGTTACCCTCCCTCACCAAACCGCCTTGACTATAATCACCCAACAAGCATTTTTGGAACTGGTAGGGGTATGGTGTTTGCTCGACCTGATTCTTTACCATGATTGGAGGACTTTTTATGCGCTAATTACAAAAAAGCCGAGGGGCCAGAGTTAGCTTCCAACAGTAACTCAAAAGGGTTTGATAGAGCATTGAGCGGAAAGAGCGCGTGTAAAGCGAGGGCTTCGGCGGTCACTAGTAAGAAAGATTGGAGATTTTTTCTGGGCAGGAAAATTAGGGCTTGTGATGCTACATTTTACTGTCTCTGAACTGGTTTTATGTTCGACGTCAGAAAGCCAGTCATTTCACACGTGTCTTCTTCATGTGAACATTCCGCATATAAATCTTCTTGTCGTGACCTCAACGAAATCACGCGGTGACCGTTGATTAAATGCATGAAAGCGAAGAGCGACATAATGGCGAACGGCAGGGAGAACCAAGGAACGTAATTAGAAGGCCGCGCAGATGGGCATACGCCATAAACTTGCTGAACCGTTGAAATAATGATGGCTTGCATCATTAATCTGGATGCTTCTTGAAACTTATAGGCACTGGTCGCAATCAAATTACGTTGGAAAAATCAGGTGTAGTAGGAACATCAAAACCACCGAAAACAGCTGATGTGAAGACACGCGGAAGCCTAATCTCTTTGGAAATTAAGGTATTGTCGCCAATTGCTGTTCGTCTTTCATTTTTTCACCTTTAGATGTGAGTGTCGAACCATAGGTTAAAACGGAAAGGGAACAGCGTGGCAGAGGCCATCGAGGCAACGAGAGAAGCACACTCAGCCAAGAGTGAAATATTACATCATGTGTTCATGACGAAGAGTTGGCGTTGCAGCAGTTGCAGCGGTTGAAGCAAGGCCCTAGAGCCCTCGTGTCGGCACTTCCACTCGCAACAGTGGCACGAGTCGCGGTACTACGGTGCTGAAAGTGCTAGACAATGGAGCTAATGCCTTCGATTGACCGCTACGACTCCTACCAATCGCAGCATCTCGCCTTCGCGTTGACCACGGCTTTTCCTCGTTTTCCCCTCCTCGCAGCGCTGGGATCTCGCTCTCAAACCTCGATTGAACTTTGAAAAATTTCGTTGTTCTCTATGGTGATTTTTGCTTTTCTTCTCTTTAACATACCTCTTCGATCTCCTTTATTAATTTTTACAGAATAACATCTGTTCTGTTTCTTCTGTATCTGTTTTGCTGGTGTGATAATAAAATTACAGAATTTTTTTCAGGTGCCAGCCACTCAAACTGGTACTGCTTCGTCCGCATTTGCGGTTGCTTATCTTCCGCATCGCGAGCACCATCGAACTTGGTCCGGGATAACTGAGGTAATTTTCAGAAATCAATACAATAAAGCTTGGGAGGAGTACTGAAGAGGTGTATCTAAGGTACGGTATTTGTTCTAGTGAAATGACTTCAGAGATAAGCCTTTGTGTGGAATGGGAAGGAAGGGGGGGGGGGTGTGGGACAGAGTACCGGACGCTTGAAATACAAGAACATATTCTCTCATTATTGGCATAGCTTTCTTCTTTTCGTACTTTGAAATTGTTCCACTAGTACCGTAGCTTTTCTCAAATGAACAATCGGGAATACGGTAGGCGGAAGTGGACTACTGTACAAAAATGTTCCAATCACACAAGCGCCATATTATAATTCTCAATAAGTAAATAAATGGGTGAGAAATTGCCTCGTGACCAGCTGCGAAAAACCGATGTGGAAATGGATGGGAGGGAGGGCACGTTTCTTACTTCTAATGGCCCACATGGTACTTACCCAACTAAATATTAGCATCTAAATTAATAACCTTATGGTGCCGGCTCAGGATTCTACGCATCCGTAATCAATTTTAAGCAGCCCCCCCTCTGCTTCTCCACGGCATAGCTTCGCAACAAGTTCTATGTTGGGGAAGTTTTGGATTCCTTAAATAATGGGTCA
>MU888855.1:0-10938 GCA_036418205.1 Ostertagia ostertagi
TCCCATAAAAGTTTTGCTGCGTAACAAACCTAAACAAAAACAAATTAATACAGAAAGAACATGCTGAGATAACCCTGAAAGATCAGTTATGAGAAATATCGCTATACATAGCAATCCCGCCAGGGCTAAGTTGTAAACACCCGCTAAAATTAGCGAGACACTTAATGGGCGAAGCCCATCTCCCAATTTTTACATCACTATGAGGGGGATTCAGAATCGTGGCGTTTCTCCATCTTTCACCAACAAAGCGAAGCTTAAACCTTTTCAACTCTTCACAGGGGGTGTTTTCATTACAGATGCCACTGCTTGGTACCTACCCTAATTTCCGGTAGATAAGCCCGCGCCGATATCACGTAAAAACACCTCCGCTGGTGCAGTGCACTTGCGTACATCTAGAGACAACCGTAACTTGCCCATAGGGGTAATTCGATATGCTGATTACGAAAACGACATTCATTTTTAGCGGTGGCGCCATCTGGCGCCAGTTGGCGTCACCTTGTCACGACCCTTGTTTTCACCAAAATCGGTGTAAACTTCTGGGTTATTTGGGCCCTGATTACGAATATGACATTCGTGTAGCGCCAGCGCCGAGATGAATGTCATATTCGTAATCAGGACACCAAATAACCCCTATACGGAAGTTTACACCAATTTGGTGAAAACAGGTGTCGTGACAAGGTGACGCCAACTGGCGCCAGATGGCGCCACCGCTAAAAATGAAAGTCATTTTCGTAATCAGGGCATCGAATTACCTCTATAGGCAAATTTACGGTGGTTTCTAAGGTGTACAAAATTACACTGCACGAGCGGTGGTTTTACGTGAAATCGGCGCGGGCTTATCTACCGAAAGTTAGGGTATTTGATGACCTCAGGCTAACCGAATCTGCCATCCTAGGGGCGTTCTTCCTTAGGATCAGCTCCTTCACTCGGTCCTTTGGGTATTCGGAGATGAGGGAGGGGCGGGGGGATATTAGAAGTGTGTCATCAGGTAGCATTAAAACAAATGACTTAAACCAATGGGGGACTAGATTTCACTCTCTAACCATCGGGTGTCATCTACGTTAGGAGGAAGGTATAGGGCGGAACGCCGTGACGCGGCACACACATCATATGATGGAATACACCCACCGCCAGCCCTGCCTCAGAGTCATCAACAACGAGCTCGGATCTGGAACGATCTGCGGAATGTGTGAGATTTCAGGCCGTTCCTAGCCCGGGACTCTACAAGGAAGGCCAAAATTTATGGTCACGGCGAATGCGCGCGGGCCAAACAGACTTTTTTCCCTATTTTTCTTCTTCCTATTGATACCGAATATCATTCAGTTTTTACAACTGGTGAAATAATCATGTCACGGTATGCCAATTCCCAAATTGAACTGACACTGGGTCAACCGCATGCGTTCAACGCTACAAGCGGAGCTTTTATGACATGTGAACGCCTATAGTTAATGATTACCTATTTATGTGAAAAGAAGGAGATAAAAGGTATAGCTACAACCAGGGCAAATATCAAATGCAGAAACTCTTGCTCCTTCTCCTTGCGGCTTTCGTACCGCCTAATTGAAAAAAATGATGTAAAATATCACTTGAACTTTTTGACCCAGTAGCTGTCATGGACAAGAAGCCATTTGGGTACATAAATTTCGACACCTCACCAGGGCAATGCACCTAGTTCATGAAGCAGAAATCTCGCGAAGGAAATATTCATGTTCGATGGCTCGAACAAACGCTTCGCCTAGGAATTCCATTCCGAATTCAGCTAGATTTTTGCATGGAAACCTTGATGCTAGAGCAAACTTAATGTGTTCAACAATAGTCTGATTTCGTTGAGAGAGCACAACACAAAACTTCGAATCATTTTGACGCGCCTCACTTGAGCGTCACCGTACACGCCTTCCCTCTTTCTGTTGCTGAATATCTTGTATTAACATATTGCGTAGCCAATTTTTCCCCAAACAAACCTTGCTTCGTTGTACTTAAAAAAATCGCTAGCACTTTTTTGAAGTTGACTTGTCTCATTAGGCCAATGATTGTTTCTGGTGATACAATACTAGGTTGGTCCATAAGTCTTGCAACAAATTACCTTTAACTGTCAGGAGAATGTCGCAGTACCCGGAAAAGATCCCCGCGGCAACGGTTTGTCAACGTAAGCATTTCCACCTTTCGCAATTTCAACAATCGTCAGCTTCGTTTTCTCGGCTACTAGCTATGGATATTACACGCGAAAAGCTCTTCGCTGACACTGAATTACGAACACTGCTTGGAATGTTTCACAAGTCGCGTTACACTAGGGATTAGCCAGAAGATGAGGCGAGGGTTACCGGTGCTTCACTCTGCTTAGCGTTAGCTTTTTGATTTGAACATGATCCACACTCCCAGCACCCCGACTCTGCAATTCCTATATGACGCTGCTGAAAAGTATTCTGAATAGTATAACAATCATTTGCTTGAACAATTCTGAAGCGACAAGGATACAGCACTGAGGCATCTCTACAAAGACTTGTAAAGATCCGAGAATATAGAGTTTGGATTCCACATGCCCTAAGCCCTAATCAGCACCAAACACGATCTGACATCATAGTCATGTTCAAGTCGACTTACTATGGATTCTTTGATTGACCATCCATCACATTTGCCGAAGTATGAGGAGATGGTACAGTTGCTAAACAAATGAACAAGCGGTAGTCCAGCTCAAACGCTTCGGGAGATCTTACTGCTTAAGTTCAACCTCGTCCAAGTAGGGCCTTCTCGGATTTTTTGGTGGAACACGAGAGGAGTTGAGCTCTGGAAACCCCTACGTGTAGATGTCGCAGTCAACGCGAAAGTCAACTATCCACAGCTCGAATGCAACGCTTTTAATACGAAAGAAAAACAAGGCAAAGTTTGCTTTTGCATGACACCGTTGAACCACCTCTTGCTAAAAATAATCCAGAAAAAAATTGAGACTCTCGGACGGGGAGTTCTTCCGTAACCATCTTATAGCCCTGACCTCGTCGGCGTGTGAAGCGATGTCTACCTGCTTCCCTCTCTAGATCACCTCCTAGAGGAACAAATCTCGCCTTAACCATCATGACGTCAAAATCAGGCATTTGATCTTTCTTTGATCAGAACTCAGTGGACTTCTACAAGAGAGGCATCGATCGGCTTCTAGTGCGTTGGCAATAGGTTGTGGATATTGATGGTGTGTACCATACTGGATGAATGGCACACTCGGGCATATAATAAATATACTAAAGTCAAAATTCAGCCAGTTTGTTGCAAGACTTCGTAATATTTTGGTTGGCATAATTTTGATCCACTTGTATACCTTGGCATTTTCTGAGAGTTTCATTGCAGAGTTCTATGGATTTCATGCCAATGATTCTGCGGGAAACGCGTAATGAATTCTCATATTAGAAGAAAGATTAACCTTTTCAGAACAATAAACTGTACCTGAGAGAAAGACGTAGAAATGCTATGACAATTGCCTGTGTTTGCCTTTACACATACTGAATACGAATGTGATTTTAACGAGAATTGATTCGCAGCTAGTTCTTGTTGTATGCGCATTCCCCAATTGCCTAGGTATTATTGTATCGCGCAGGGGGAAATGAAAATTAAGAGGGCGCGAAGAAATACGCTCAAAGAAAAAAGAAAAAGAAAGAGCAGCAAAGAAGAGAAAAAAAAGCGTTGGATCGATAACTTATTATAGTGAAAATCATACAAATTATATTATCCTACTATATATAAGCGGCTAGCGTGTGTCTGTTGGTGTGTGTGTGTGTTTGACCGGAAATTCATAGCTCGAGTCACAGTAACGATAGCGCAGTGGTTCTTACATATGTTATAGGGGGTGGGATGGGGACACAAGTGGTACGTGATAGGAACTGATAACGACTGATAATAGCTGATAAGGGGCTAGAAAGCGAGCATCGCCAATTTCGTTTTGCCGTTCATATTGGTAAAAGCGTCTATACTTACAAGTGTTATGTGGGGCGGTCCCGGGACATTGGTGGTACATGATTGGAAGCGATAGCAACTGATAATGGCTGATAAGATGCGCTAGAACGCAAAAGTCGTCGATTCCGTTGCCTGGCTCGCGTTGACACCAGAGCAACCATACTTACAAGTGTTATGTGGGGTGGGACGGGGACATTGTTGGTGGGTGCCAGAAACTGATAACGATTGATAAGGGCCGATAAGGCGCGCCAGAACGCTGAAGTCGTCGATTCCGTTGCCTGGCTCGCGTTGACACCAGAGCAACCATATTTACAAGTGTTGTGTGGGGTGGGACGGGGACATTGTTGGTGGGTGCCAGAAACTGATAACGATTGATAAGGGCCGATAAGGCGCGCCAGAACGCTGAAGTCGTCGATTCCGTTGCCTGGCTCGCGTTGACACCAGAGCAACCATACTTACAAGTGTTATGTGGGGTGGGACGGGGACATTGTTGGTGGGTGCCAGAAACTGATAACGATTGATAAGTGGCTGATAAGGCGCGTCAGAACGCAAAAGTCGTCAATTCCGTTACGCAGCGTTGACACTAGAGCGTTCCTACTTACAAATTGTAGTAAGTCGTAGTAGTACAAACAAAGGTACGTGCACATTATTTCGATATATATCCAGCTTACTTAATAGAATTCGACTGCATAAATTTTAAAAAACAAGTCTTCAGCAAATGATAAGTTTCATTTCTGACTATTAAGAAAACCCAAACTCATTAAACCGCTAATCCTTTCGTGGTTCTAAATAATGATGAATGTAAATGAATGATAAGCATTAGCTCCTCACTTATGTAAATAGGCATATTTCGTTTTGATTTTGAGACTGACAGCAATCCTATTCACCGCTAAATTATCTTAATTCAAGAAAAATGCTGGATGTTTACAGTTGTGATCAATATATACTCGATATCGGTGAGTTGGGGTGGGGCGTGTGTCACCGGAAGTGACGTGCACTTGATAGAAACTATGTGGATAAGCTGCTTCCAACATACATCGCTGGCTATCAGCAAAGCATGCTGGCAACAGCTTATCCACGCACTTCTATCAAGTGCACGTCACTTCCGGTGACACACCCACCCCAACTTTCGGATATCGACTGTACAGTTCAGCTCAGACGTTATCACGCGTATTCTCGATGAGCTTCAGTGAAACTGTGGAGGGTCTAACACAGTCAATAGTGAGATGGTTAATGGAGTATCTCATGCTGATATTCCATGGGTCCTCCAATTTCGCTAAAGCCTGCCGTGTGATGCGCGCGATAGCGGGCGAAGCAAAACTGGTACGTTTTTACTGAACAATCACGTCAAAACAATTTTGGAACCACTAAAGCGGAAAGTAAGTAAAATTTGCCTTTTCATGGCCATAACACGTCATTTTGGTCGAACTTCCATTACTGTAACTCCCGATAAGTTGAACAGATCGAACATAATGAAACATTTTGTCGCATACAATTTTGCGTATTTGCAGCTCGAAATACACGGCTATCGGGCGATGGGAAGGCGACTGCAAAATCGCTCCCGCAGCCAAAAAAGCCAAAACGCGCGCTGTCGTCAACTTGTTAAACAGTGCCGATGCAGCGAAGGATAACCCCTCGGCGGTATTCGGGGCAAATGTCCTCAACGGAACTATTTTTGATGCTGAAAATCGAGGTGTGCGGGTCAATCACCGCACTTTCTAAATGCTTCTGCCAGATCAAATATGAATGAAATGAGTTTTATTATTTATGTCATGTTGACCTGTTGATCTGTCTGGTAGATGGTCCTTGGTGAAGGCGTTGAGCCCAGAGGTGACAGAAGGAGGGAGACGAGGTGGCGAAGCGGATGCGAAGGTCGGAGTCCTGTCGAGCGCTGGCGGAGATCTCCCCGTAGTAATCGTGTGGGAGCCTTAAGTACGAAGCATCAGATGAGTCAGTTACAGTATGCTCTCGCTGTCTCTCCCTCTCGGCGTACTCTCTCGAGCCAAATGGCTATTTCCAAGGGGTAATCCGCCCGGGGAGAGGAGCAGAAAGAATAAATTGTTAAAGAAGTTTACCAGTTTGACCACAATAACCTTGATAAGTAATTCCTCTACAGTTAGTGTATTTAATAACTCTCTCGCGCTCTTGCACTCTCTTACACATGCAATCGTTCATGATGGACTGTGCTACAGTTGGAACTGAAGAATCAGAAGGAGAGGCAATAACGTACTTGGGAAGATGATCGACCTAACTCGTGATTTCCGGGTGGGAAATGGAAACCGCAGTCACGACCGTGGTACTTGATTCCGCATTGAATTCACTTCCGGATCCCTACTGTTTCCCACGATTTTTAGAAACTGATAATGCCTGTTGATCAACGCAGCCTCACCGGCGACAACGACCATGTCGCAGAAGCGTGCCGTAGCGAAACGGTGAGCCACTCCAGGCTGAGTCAACTGGAACCGCTGTCAGCATTAACTAAACGATTAGAATGGAGCGTTCAAAGAAAGTGGAAACTGACATAGTTTTATTTGTCACGCGACCTCTGAGGGTGCGAACTGACGCGCAATTCGCATGGAAAAATTTGACCTCGGCCTATCATGCCTCAAAGCTGGCGGGTCCGGCGATCTCCGCCCACCGATCATCTGATCACTCGCCGTAGTTCAATACGTGGCGAGTGATTAGATAGCTGAGAGAGCGTAGTGTTGAAGAGGGCACAGCGATGAGAGTCGCATCAATGCTCAAATCAACGGGCAAGGAAGGGGTACCATTTCTCGGGTTCTGGGCCGTTTCTCATGGTTCTTCCTTCTTTCGTGTACCACTCTCCATCCCTAGGTTAATTTGAAATGGGTTGCTTTTCATCGTGAATTCTTCCTTTAAGTAAGCTACATTTCCACATTTGAAGTTTGACAATAATTTATTACAAAAAACAATTGGCATGCTCTAATGGTAACATAAAAGCATAAGGTGATTCACAAGACGACGTTAGGAAAGGAGAATGGTTAATAATAATATCACAATGTATTCAAATCTTTGGAACATCACAACGAGATGAATTTGTCACATGCAGATGAGCAGAGAACCGTAAGAGTGGTGTCATACTTTGCCATCTGGCGTTTTTTCGTGGAACAGATACGTATCGATCAAATATGCGATCGCGTGATCGAAGAATCGTATGGTCGATACCTATCTACTCCACACTTGAACTGCAAAGTACGACCCGATCCTCACGCGCACGTCTGCTTCTCTGCTCTCTGCCAAGCTTGTCACTGTGCGATTACAGAAATCAGTGAAAAGGAGGGTATAATTATATTTCAGCTGATATATGACCGTAAAGGCGTGAGAACGTCTACATTCGTTACGGCAAACAGTCAATTAATAACAGTCAGTAATCTGATTTTGAAACCTCGTTAAAGTTCCAGTGTCCGGAAAAGCAGACTAAGCAAAGCAACTGGCTTGATTATAACTGGTAAACTAACGGGATACAAAACATGTCAACATCTTCTACGGCTCATCATGGTTAGGAAGGGGACAGCTCTCAACAATATACAGGGGGAGGGGGAGGCCAAAAAAAGGAGTCACTCTCTTTACCTTCAGAACGGAGTAAATATTTACACTTTGTTGGATTCAAACCGAATGACTCAACTGCATATTGAAGAGCACATTCTATTCTATCAAAAATTCATAGCCTTCTACACCGACGACATCAGAAGATTTTCCCACGGAAACATGGTTCACGGTACGAGCTCAACGAGGTCGTCGAGGTACCATAGACCATTACGACGTCTCTGAAACGCTGGTCAAAAGCGGTCTTGCATAGCAGAGCTAGTCTCTAGGAAGCTATTCACAGTTACCGATTGAAGAAATTTATGTAGCAGCTTCAGGCTGGAGCGATTACGGTAGGCCTCCTTGAGCTCGACGGTGATGGCAGATGACGTCATATTCTGAAGACGGTGAGGGCAGCGAAGGAGGGCCTGCTTCTTCACTTATGGGGGGACATCTAAGAATATTTTTCTTTTTCGTGAAATTCCATCATAAGCTGGTTATCCTGCGCCACGAAGTGTTGGTGATGTGTACCGAGCAGAGGACTTTTTTTGCCTACCCACTCACGTATTCATCAGGTTGACAGCAATTACCTTGAGAATAACGCCCCTGAACAGGCCACTCCGAAATGCGCCGCGCATGCGTAGAGAACAAGAAAACTGGTCCAACTTATACTTAACTTATTGTAGAGCAAACCGCACGAATACAGTGCGCCACCACAACTTATTAGACCTGTCAACCGTCCACCATTTGAAACAAGGGGGCAGCGCATTTTGGGGTTGAGCAAGGTTATCCTAGTGGGAAGGGGAAGGAGGTCGTTAAACTGGGTTGTGTTTGGACGATTCCTTTTTTGACAAAGATGGCGAAAGTAGGCGCCAAAATTGGTGGACTTTGCCACTTCGTGACCCCACCCCCTTCCTTCCCCCGCTCGACGGTTTGGAGGAAGAGTAGACGGGGCTTTAGTGTTTCGACTGGCGTCTCGGAATCAATGACTAAGATGGTGAGGAGGTGGTCGGTTGAAGGATAAGATATATCGTTTGAGAAGCATTCTATCATTTACGACTGACGGTAGTGGTGAGGGGGAGGAGAGAGGAGGGGGGGGTGAGGCGCATCGAGACCCTAAAAAGGCAGGTTGCAATTTTTTCCAAACGAGTCAAAGTGGTTGTGATAACCTTTACAATATGTTCATTTTATTTTAATGACATCTAGCTTTGGTGTGTCGGTTCTGTCTGTTAAGTGGCGCGTTTAAGACTTTGCGATATGGAGCGATTTTGCCCCAATTGCAGTGAGCGACGGATCGCTCAAAGTGCGAGCGACGGAGATTTCCCCCGCCGACGACCGATACACACGGCGCCGCTCGGGTTAAATCTCCCGCCGCTCGCACTTTGGAGCGATCCGTCGCTCCTGCAATTGGTGCAAAATCGCTCCATTCGCAAAGCCTGACATCGGCCAGTAGCAGCTGGAGAGCATTGAAGGGAGGAAGGGAGGATGGGGAGGAGAGCGGATCTACCGTCACGACTTAGTTATGGCGCCTCTCTACTATGTAAGCTATTTTTTTTGCTGCATCCGCGTCATTTCCACAAGATGTTGGTCTGTCCCGAGCGGAAGAACCAAAGCGGAGACGTGAAGTTTTAGTTGGAAAGAGGAGAGGTTCCGCCAGTTGACGCGGGACCAATCCAATATACTCATATCGTTCCACAAATTTCGCATCTGGTGAGGTCAGTGCCCGTTGCAGGCGTTTCACGTTTTTCAAAAAAGAGGAATCTGATGGCTGTCAGGGGTAAGAACAGGTTGTATACATTAGACAGGTGAAGCAGCTCTTAATAATAAGATAGCAGTAAAGGTGCACATTATGCTAGTTTCACCTTCTTTAGGATGATAGAAAGGAAGATTAGAGATTTTTAGCGAAAGCTAAGGAGCAATGAGTTGCGAATGGCAATCGCAGTAGATCGGACAGCAGTGTGATTGACCAGCGAGGTGCAGCTCGTTAACTCTTTGGAAGCACCTTCCTTGCCTCTTCGGCCTGTCGTCTGTCATCTTCCGTCAGCGTATGACATCTTATGAGTATCAGCTCTTCCATCCTTCTGAACATCTTCCACATATCCGCAGCGTTCTCCTAAAAAAATCGCCAAACTAACAGGCTTGTTGAAAAGCAGTGATGAGCAACGGTGAAGAATGGCACCTCTTGCTCAACTAATCCTTTTCCAGATTGGATTTACCTCCAAACTACTTGAAATAGCATAGCAACTCAAAACTTGCCTGTGTGACCATAGGCCCATAATCCTCTTCTTGGCAATTATGATAGAAAGCGCCCGATGTCATCTCATCATTAGGCGTCACAGCACAGTGTACGATGGACTCTATGCCCTAAACTTAAATATACTCAAGAAGCACTTCAAAATAGAGGACAAAGCATCCAGCGATGATCACACTTTTAGGATTTGCCACAGATTCCGCTTCTATTCAAAACTGCAGAAACTTTTGAACACGGTGAGGGTTATACAAATGCGGAGAGTGTCGGCCTTCTTATCCTCCCAAACAGATTTCCAATTAATGATTTCACAGAGATAGAAGACTTTATCGATCTGGGAACAGTTCGACGTAGAACTTGACCCCGGACCGGGCGCCTGGTTGACGGCACCTTTTTCCACTACACCACCGCCGCCCCGTAGTAATTCACCTTAAGAGGGATTCCACGATAAGGACGAAGGTCGAAGAACGGGAAACTTACCTAGTGGAGAAACAGGCGAACCTCCTATGGATGCGGACCGACACGCAATTCTCATTGAAGGATATGCTCCGGCGATCTAGCGTGGCCTTCCCCGCGGCGCTATCGACGCAGTTTGTCTCCGTCTCGCTGTCGGAGTCTCTAGCCGCTCAGCAGAGAGAGCGTGGGCGTTCAGGAGGGCAGCACCGATGAGGTCGCACCAATGCGCAAATCATTTCTTATGTTCTATGCCATTCTTCCAGTTTTGTTCTCTTTTTCGTACATCACTGACCATCTGTAACCTAATTTCCAATGAATTGCCTTTTCATCGTGAAAATCCGCCTTTGAGAAGTGAAAGCAGACCCCATCGATAACTTGAAAAGCACGGAGATGATTAAGAGAAGCTAACCTGATCCAAATTTTTCGAAACCATCCAGATGACTGGTGCTGCCAATGATCGCAGAAGCCAGTGAGTTTCACGACCCAGCTCAGTTCCTCCAACAAACCCGGGACGAATGGCATAGACCTTTGTTGAGCAGCGATTTGCCGTTAAACGCCTGAGTATGGAGACTTTACAGTCAAGATAGTGGATTAAGGAAATACCCTAGTCCTCGAAATCAATATAAAAAAACCTAAACAAAATTCCCGTTATACGTGATAACAGTGGGATGAGCACTAAGATACCGTAATCCAAAAGTAGTAAAAGATATAAATTCGTACTTAGCCAACTCTACTGCATGTAGGCAGTT
>MU888860.1:0-23043 GCA_036418205.1 Ostertagia ostertagi
TTCGTAGTGGCGTTTGAATGCGATGTGGCCTATACAATGACTTGCGGGGGCCAGCCGATGTACAAGTCAGTGTTTTTATCCTCCCAGACAAGTCTGGTACCAATTAACCGACCCCGGAGGGATGGAAGGCTTGGTTGGCCCGGGCGACTCACGACCCAGGATTTGATCCCCGGACCGCTCGCGTGGTAAGCGTGCCACTTGCCACTACACCACTTCCGCCCTCACCAACTGCTATCACTTTATTACCATTTATTCATTCTGTATTTTACAATATTCATGTTGCTTTCAACCGGATTCTCTATGCAAATTCGGTTAGATGGTAGCGCTCAAACCTTACGGAGAATCTTCAGCTCAAAACATG
Source organism: Ostertagia ostertagi (assembly GCA_036418205.1). Lineage (NCBI taxonomy): Eukaryota > Metazoa > Nematoda > Chromadorea > Rhabditida > Trichostrongylidae > Ostertagia > Ostertagia ostertagi. Next base: position 362 of record MU888860.1, read on the forward strand.
TACTTATTATCCCTGACGCGAAAAAATAGCCTCATTCCGGATCTATTCTAAGCGCATGTACCTCACGTGGCAGTCATTTTCAGGCTAATTGCACATCAATCGTCTGGAAATGGCTCGTTTAATTTGCCACGACAGTGAGAGTGCTTTTATTGAATTGCCGTCGGCGAAGTCTGGCACGTCACCGAGCAGGGGAGTTTGGCCAGCCGTGAATGGCTTGTGAGAGATCAAGGAAGCCTTAGCCGAGGAACAGCTGTTTTCGGCAGTTTCCGAGTCGAAAATTCAATTTTGAAGTGTCTCTCCCGGCCAGACGTCGCACACAAACACGTCAGTTTGTACCGCACGCGACATCCATGCCAGCCGTGAGCCCTTCTCCACAAACTCGATGATCATCAGTTGTCGCTTTTACATCTTCAGTGTCGAGTGATATTTACGAGGTTGTGTTCGCCCCGGCCGCGAGGAGCCCCGGCGGCGCGACACCCGACAGCGGCGGCGACTTTCTCTTCTCCTTCTCTCATTTGATAATGGCGATTTTTATCACCCCGTCGTTCTACCCATTAAACGGCTCTTGAAATATGATAGGTGATTATATCGCTCGGCGCTACAGGAGATCCATTTATTTCTTCGCGAAGAAACCCTTTTTCTTACCGCTATTGGTCTCAAATGTTGCGGTGTTCTTCTCAATAGTACATTGCTGCTCACCTTTTCCGTCGCGTTTTTGTAGAAGTTTGTATTTTGTTGTTGTTTCCAGATCGACTAGAGATTGGAAACCTAAAATTGAGTAAGGTGTAAGGGTGGTGAGTAGAGGCATGAGGAAGAAAGCATTTGAAATGGCCCGAAACTCGAGAAATAGGACCCTTTCTTGCCCGATGATTAGCGCATTGATGCGACTCTGATCGCTGTGCCCTCGCTTACGCCTCTCTGTATTTAATCAGCTCGCTGCGGTATAGACCTGCGCGAGTAGGTAGCGGTAGGATTACCTGCCTCGCTTCAAAGTAAGCCATGTGAGATCGCCATGTCAATCTCCCGCCTGCCAATGCCCGTCGGCCAGACCTCAGGAGGTCGGCGTCGCAATATGCATTCCCCCCCCTACTTCGTTATCCTGCAACCTAGGGAGCAAACCTAAGGTGGAAAGCTGTTCTTTCGAGTGTTTTCCGTCCACTTTCATACGCAGTGGCTCGAAAGGCCATCCTTTACTGACAAGGATATTGTTTCAGATCATTTCCTCTACTAATAAGCCATTTTATCCATTGAAGATCGAACTATCAGCGTCGAGGCTGTGGCTGCTCTCAGTTCTCTTTGAATTTCGTTTAGACTTTGTAGATTATAGTTTAATCCGAAAAGTCTCTTCGTGCGAACGTAATTCGAGGGCATGGCGTATGCTGATGAAGCCGGTCAGAATGTGAAATATTTCTTCGAATTTTCTGTCTCTCTTTGCAAGCAGTACTTTTTTGCCTAGTCCTTACATCAAACAATTGAATAATTGAGTTACTTGCCCTTCCGTTTTTGTGGCCATGTGTTGTCGTTGATCCCTATCTCAATTCTTGAAACTTGGTCTGTTTTCTTTCGATACTTACATTTATCACCCTTCATGTCCATGGAACGAGGTCTATGAACCCTTCAAAGGTAGTAATCGTGATGGCTGGAGAGCGGTGCGGTTTTGATGACGTCGTTAAACGTCATTTGTAGAAGGTGTCATGACACGGTCCCAACCACACCCTTCAGCGCGCTTGAGGGGTCTAGTCCACCAATGACTTTCGATAACGTCATCAAAACCGCACCGCCCTTACTCCATCGTGATTTGCATCTTCAAACTCGGTGAAAGCCGCCTAAACTCCACCTATAAAAAGACCACAAAGGTGATATTAGCGATAAGTTAACCGAATAAATGTGATATCAATTCTCCAACAACTTGTGCAATGATGCTACTATTTTTAGCTTGATAGGCCAATTTATTGTATTGACAAATTGCATTTTCGAATGTCCCCACGACATGGACTGGATATCAAATGCGCGAAGCGTCCTGCTAAGCGTTTGGTTAACGATAGCGCTCCATCTTTTTTAGCCTCTTGAACATTAGGCACGTCGACTGGCACAGTGGAGAGTTGCTATCCTCATGGTTCAGGGATCAAATCTTACGCCGTTCAGGTCTCTCAAAGTTTCCAACGATTGAAAATTAATACGGACCAGATCTGTATGGGAAGATGGGATTCCACTGACTTGCGTCTTGTCTCCCGAAACCATCATATAAACCAACTCGCTTCTTACCATGTTTTTTGCCATGTTTCTGAATGGAAACATAGTGCGTGGCGCACTCCAAAAAGGATTGGTCAATGTCGAATGCTGATCCGCCTGTTTCACAAGATGACCAAGCTGCATCTACTACTCTTCCTATTCCCTCAGACAAGTGTGATATACCAGCTTCATAGTTCTGAGAAGCAGAATGATTGGCTGCGTTAGGTAGCACTTGATCCGGATCAATCCACACACCATTCTTCGTGGTAGTGGGGCCATTTCACGCTTGGCTTGCTACATATTTTGGCAATGAATATGTAGTAACTTTTTGATTTCCTCATAAGAATAAAAAGATAGGGTGTTAAGCATCCCATCTGAGATGCGCTGCGCCTTCCTTCTCTGTTCTTACTTACTTACTTTAGCTGAAGTGATATTCCAAAAAGCGAATTGTCCTACAGTGTCTTAGCTGGTCTCGGAGCTCTCGTAGGGTAGCGAGACATTTGGTGGATAAATCATGAATTAGTTTCCACCTTTTCAAGCTCCGAAGAAGCCGAAACGTTAGCCACCGGAATCATATTGTCAACCTCGTGTGATGTTAAGTCAAATAAACTTCGCACGTATGGACTATGCGCCGGGTTCGTCGAGTCGATCATGGTGTATTACAGGTGACTTGTCGGGACAGCCGATGGTACAGACGTCAGGCTTTTTCTTCTCCCAGACCAAAGTCTGATACTGATTAAACCGACCCCGGAGGGATGGGAGGGCGTGGTTGCTTTATTATTGTTTTGTTGTTGTATTACTTTTTCGTTGGCCTGGACTACGGACGACCCAGGATTTGATCTCCGGACCGCGCCGCGGTAAGCAGCGCCGCTTGCACTAGCACACTCCTGCCCCGATTTATCCTTGATTCTTTTTTATAACTGTAAGAAATATTCAGAACTATCATCTGATTTTGCTTCAATTTCCTTTTCTTCAGAAAATCACAACATTCGACACCTGTCTCGAAATAGACGGCAAGAATTTGGAATTGATCTTACAAGCAGTTCTCCCATGCTCGGTTCTTCCCCGTGCGTCATGATTCTTTTTATTCGTATAGAGGCCTCGAGATGATTACGAAGTCGGGAATTCGAATTTGCCATGAATTCACGCGTTTTTTGCTGTACTTCTATTGATTTCCGTATTCGCATCGTCACTGCAAAACGCACTTTCAGTTCCGCTCTATTCTTTTCGTTCATTCCTCCTGACTTCTCTCGTGCCATTCTCTCCAATCATTGCAATGCACATAAGCTGAACCTTCCTGGCAGCAGCTTGGGAACCTTCGAGAGCCTCAGATGCTGATTTTGACGTCGTCGTGATCGAGCATGAGATTCTTCAAGCTTTTAACAATACTTGAAACATTAGACTTCCGTGCAAGTCACTCTGCTCATTACGTAGAGTCTTTGATGTCCGAGTGCCTTTCAAGGGGGTGATTAGGCTAACTCGATTCTGCTTAGGGCTGCTTCATTGCATGCGAGAAGGATTGCCTGAGCATAATTTGTGGTTGATCAATTTTTTTTGGGATGCGCCACGCCTTCCATTTCCATTCTGAATCGAAGCGCGATATTTGAATGCGAATTATCCCACAGTGACTTGTAGGGGTCGGCCAATGTACCATTAAGTGCTTTTGTCCTCCCAGACGACTCTGCTACAGCTGACTCACCGCGGACGAATGGAAAGCTTGGTTGGCCTAGACGAAATACGGTCCAGGATTTGATCCCCGGACGTGCATTCGCGTGGTAAGCAGTGCCAGCACGTTCCACTACTCCACTTCCGCTCCTTATTCGAATAGCAGTCATAAATATCATTCTCATTCTTAATAGTTTAAATTTGAGATTAATTTCTAATTATTTTGAGATTTTTTAAATTTTGAATTCATAATGAATTCATAATAATTTGTGCGTTATTGTCAAAAACATTCCAATAGTAACAAAGCTATGAAAGAACTGAATAGGTTAACAATAACAAAACTGGTCGCTGTTTTCATGGTGCTCGTGCTTTGTTGTCATCTGGGCGCCATTCATGGCTTTGTCGGCTTCGAGTTGTGCTATTTAACTCGGCCCGATCGGGATTTGCCCGGCGTTTTCGTCACTCGCTTCCTTTTTTAGTTGTCTATTTTTTTCCAAAAACCGCTATGGACAGCTGATTTTTTAGTTCACCATTTGGAGGCTCTCCACTCTCTCCTCCTGTTTTTTCTCTTCATTCGTTGTGAATATCATTTTTGAGCTGTTCGCCAACAATCAATGCATTTTTCGCGCACCGTTGGCTGTCGCTCACACACACACGTCGCTTTCAGTCTGTTCCGTGCGTGGTTTTATATAAAATTCCCGTTTCAGCCACGGCCACGGCACTTCACGGTGATTGTTGCGTCACGAGGCAGTTTCAAGTGGTACTGATTGGGCAACGACGATTAGTCGGCTGCCCTGGAATGCCAGGTTTGGCCGTCGTGGGTTTGGCCAGCAGTTTTGAATTTGCCCTTTGAGTTCCACCGTTCCTATATATTCGCATACGACACTCGTGTTGACTTTATTGACCTTTGTCCTTCACCACTTCACCACAACTCGGCCACCGCAATCGCACCCACTCATTCCCCTTGACATGCTGTACAAATTTGCTGAGCGGCCTGTTTCAGCGGTTCGCTATAACCTTGAAAAGAGCTCTTCAATTTTGAGTGCTTGACAGGATGGAGTGTTCAGTATCTCCTGACTTTTTGGATTTTTCTAGATAAAGCTTTCCTCCTTCCAAGTACTATTTGCTCTGGCTCTGCTCTTTTTCCAAATGATGCGTTTTCGTTTAAATTTGATCTATTCTGAGTGCCCAAGCTACCATCCGCTCGCAGATGAAGGCAGTCGAGGTACACTCCTGACTTAATCTTCTATTGCATCACCATCTTTGATTAATTTGTTTTCCCCGCGTATTTTTCGGGGGGAAATGGTGCAGTGGCAACTGGCGCTGTTTGCCTTGGGTACGGTCCGGGATCGAGTCTTGCATCATGTGATGTCCGTCCCAACCAAGTGTTTTGCCCTCCCGAGGTCAACAAATTGTTATCTGATCCTAAAAGATGAAAATGTCGCCCAGTATGGCAAAAACACTGGCTTGTACATGGCTGGCCCTCCGCAAGTCATTGTATAGGCTAAATCGCATTCAAAATGCCACAATTTACAAATGGAAGTAGAATGCGTGCCGCATCCCAAAAAGGGATTGATCAACGGCAAATGCTTTATCCTTTTTTCCTGTTATTTGTTTTTCACTAAGTGCTCATTCATGCTCCAGCCCCATTCCTCTAGAGCGTCTGAATCGGTACGCTATCCTGTGCATCTTTTGGATTTCTGTCATCCTTGCGTCCGATCGTGTGTCACTACCGATAACCTCTTTAGTCTATGCAAATGGTTCTCAAAAAAGGGAACTGGCTGAAGATAAAAAGGCTTCAGCGTTGAAATCATTCTTTGGGATGCGCCATACATGCTGCTTCCATTAGGAGAAATAGCGGCACGTGAACGCGATTTCCCCTGTACAATGACTTTCAGGGGTCATTAGATGTACAAGTCAATGTTGTTCTCTACCAGCAATATCTGGACCAGTTAGCGACCCGGGAGAGGGTTGGAGGCAAGTTTTGGTTGACATGACCGCGTTAGTCACCCGTGTGAGTCCTGACGCCGTAAGCGAGACGCAAAGAGTTCCTAGCTTTTATCAGCGCTCGAAAATGGCCATAAACAATCTCGAATCATATCCAGTGGATCGACCAATCCTCATGATCGTACTTGGAGAGGCAAGATCTTCTCTGAAACCCATTCTGTCGGTGCACTGAGCCGAACGTTTCGAGCCCATTTCGAGATGTGAACCTATATTTGGCAATGGCGCTTTATTGATAAACTGCTTCCTTAATATGTTATTTACCGTTTTGCGCACTTTATGCTTAGGGTTCATTCCCCGTATCGTGTGCGCGCTAAGCGGCCTTCTAGCCACTGCGGCCCTTTCCCCCGAAAGAATACGCACAATCTTCAGAATCTCTTTAGAAGGAGAATTGCACGATTAGCTCGGAGGTCGAAGAAACCTACCTAAGGACAGGCGGTCCTAGGGGTGCGGACCGACGCGCGATTCGCAGCGAAGGATATGCCCCATGCCTTTTGACATGGCCGTCCCCGCTTCGTTATCGCCGCGGCCCGCCCACCCTTGCTGCCTGGCTCTAGTCTCCTAGCTGAGGGAGTGTTAGCTTTGATGAGGTCGATGAGCCACGCCTAGCGCGCAAATCAACGGGCAAAAAGGGGTCCCAATTCTCGAGATCTAGATTGTTTTTCTTGGCTTTTTCTAGCATAACTGACCTCTATCTTGATTTTCGGTGAGCTGCCCTTTCATCGTAAATTTCGCCTTCGAGAGGGCTGTGGAACGTTGTCTCTCAGAAGCCTTCAAGCGAAGCACCTGCTGGAGCGGCTCCCTATATGTTCAATCTTCCTCTTTTCACCTAATTCTGCACAGAACACTTCAATCTTCGTTCGGTTTTCCGTCACGGCTTCAACGCCGCACATCACAAAATGTAACTCGCGGCGGACAGCAACGTTTTTGTAGGGTTTTCTGTAAATGTTTTTGGTTTATCTCCGACGTATCGTTGACAACGTTCAGAAAAGTGCAGATCGTTTATCTCTGGGCGTGCTCACCTCTGGTTGTTCAAGAAAAACTACATCTTCCTCCGTTATCTCATTTCCTCATCGAATCAACTGACATGAATCATTGACGCCGCTAATGAGGCATCGTCGGCGCCGAGAATTCCACGCCTATAGTTTGGTCCTGCCGTGGCTCCTTCGGAATGCTTTCGATCAATTCTCCAGTGCTAAGAGTGTTCCGTAAAGTTCTTGCTAAAAACTTCCTTGTTGTTTTTTTCTAATTTTTGAAGGCGCTGCTGGTGCAAACTGAAGTTTCGAGTGCTGACATAGATCCAGGGCGTTTTTCTTTCCGTGCAGTTTTTCAGGCAAGTTTTGAGAGCGCGTCATCGTTTTTGTTCTGTGCAAGGACAAGCAGAAGAGTGCTCTGTCACGATGAGTGGTTCCCAAACTCCCAGAAAATCTCCTCGTCTGCTTCATAAAACTACGATACTGTGATCTAGTCCCTTTTTGGGAATGGAGGTCCCATATTTGTTTTACTTCTGAACCTTGATGTCCCCTTTAGAAGAAGCTTCTGTTGAGGCCCTCTTTGGTTCACTTGTGCTTTTCCCTTCCTTTACTACTTTTTAGATTTTTATCTTACTCATTTATTTGTTTTATTTTGATTCCCTTCGCTCAGATTTTTCTATCTTGAACTGAAGACCACATCTGTTGTTTTCTAGGAGTAGGCCCTTTCTTTGAAGGTAAAAGCTCCAAAGCGGAGCAAAAGATTCTTCGCTCAGTTCAAAATAGGATACCGCCATATACCGTCTGAATGCAATTTCTGATTGCTCATTCAAATGATTTGTGACCTTCAACAACCTTTCGGACGCATCTGAATAATTATTCGGTGGCGTTCTATCCAGTTATTGTCATATGCTCCACTGAGTTCAACCTCGCCTACACTCAATTTTCCTATCTGGTTTTCTCGCACGCGTCTCATGAACTGTTCAGTCATCGGAACCACATCAATTTTGCCTTCTTATTTCTGTGAGCATATTTATAAGCGTCCAGTGGGTTTCTCCGAAATATCTCGATATCGCTGATTTTCAAAAGTAGGTGGAGGTGATGCAATATAGCCTTACACCTCGATCGAGGCTTGCATTATAACCTTCTCACATCGCTACGAAAAGTCGCATCCAAAGGCAGATTCCGGCATCCTGGTCGAATTTGGGTCTTTCCCCGAGAAAAATGCACTTGTTCGCCAATCAAAGCATGTACACAACTACCGTGATAAATCGACAATTCCGAAGCACTAATTCCCTGAGGATGCAGCATTGGCCCCGCCCAACACCATTGAGCCCGCCCACAAAATCAAGTGCTACTTTCCGCTTCGATGTTGATTAGAGACGGGGGGCTTCAGTTATTGTCCATGTGTCGGCGGTTTTTTCTGTTTTTTTTATAACCGGCGGTCGCTACGTACCATCTCCAGTGTCACTTGGAAGTGCAATAATACATTACTTCGATCCGGACTTTTCCTTTGAGTGCCCAATGGGAGTAAGGTTCGGAAGAGCTGTAGGGTTCTCTGGGCGTCGGGAATTGTTTGACTGGAAAAACTAGAGGAGGAGGGAAGTCGAGAAAAGAACGATAGGGCGGCAGCAATGCAGCGGAAGCTTCATCGCCCAAGATTCGAAGAAGGTTCCCTTCCCGATACGTTACAAATTTATAGATATGACACCGTCACGTGGGATGATTCTGGAGAGGGCTATGAACATTACCTATGTAATAGATCTTCTTGGTGAGGAACAGTGCATCAGCTAATTATCCGACTTTTGACTACCTTTCTTTTTTTTTCTACTTAAAGGACGAATTCACGATGAAAAAGCAACCCATTTCAAATTAACCTAGGGATGGTGAGTGGTACACGAAAGAAGGAAGAACCATGAGAAACGGCCCAGAACCCGAGAAATGGGACCCCTTCCTTGCCCGTTGATTTGAGCATTGATGCGACTCATCGCTGTGCCCTCTTCAACACTACGCTCTCTCTCAGCTATCTAATCACTCGCCACGTATTGAACTACGGCGAGTGATCAGATGATCGGTGGGCGGAGATCGCCGGACCCGCCAGCTTTGAGGCATGATAGGTCGCCGAGGTCAAATTTTTCCATGCGAATTGCGCGTCAGTTCGCACCCTCAGGAGGTCCGTGGGTCCCTCAACTAGGTCAGTTTCCCTTTCTTCGACCTTCATTCTAATCGTGAATTCCTCCTTTAAGAACTTTAAATAGTCTTAAGTTTCCTACTTTTGTTCTCACAATGGGTGGTGTAGTTTTTGTGATGTCGTTGAACTTATTGGTGAACTAGACCCCTCATCACGCTGAGGATAAGGTTTGGACCGGCTCTCAACGCGCTTTCGCCGACGTTCGATGCCTTCAACAAAACTGTATCGCCTACCAGCTGTTGGTACCTTAGGGTTCTATATCTTCATGATTTGTATTGTGTATTCGCTCGTTGGGAAATCAGGCTTGCCAGGCTGTCCCATTTCAGCCCCACTTTGTCCAGCCTTTCTAGTTCTCTTCCGACCCCCTTGAGCATGAGCAGCAACGCTATTGGGAGTTTAAGTCAAAAAGTCAATTTAATATTAGAAGGAGAGTTTTCGGAAAAGAGCAATTTATTGCAAGATCGATTATCGTCCTTGCAAATGGTGCTAGCCGCGTTTTTACCCGTTCGTGAATGGGTGTTTGCGAGGATAATAGCTTCCTCAAAAATTGCTCAAAAGGGGGAAAGCGGTAACGATGGCCTGAGTTGTCCTTCTTCATATTTTTCGGATTTCATTGAAAAATTCCTTTTGTCCCTGGAAGGGCTAAGAAACCGTGATTGTGGTAGCCTATTTTCATCGAAATCTAAGGTCTCATGAAGGGTAACCTGTTTTGTGGTCACCTAGCGTCTAATTCGATTAGCGACTCGATAATTTGTTTTTGGGTGCTCTTTACCTGATATGAGAATGCATGAGCCCCTCATAAAGAAGGTCTGACGTTATTTTTCGGGAGTTATGGGTACGCGGAGTGTTCCGTCACGTCCAATTCGTCACACAAATCATCATGGCGCTAGTCTAGCCGTGCACGATTTCGACGACTGTCGTTCTCATTTTCACATCGCTCTTCAAATGTCGTTAAAGACCTGGAATCGGCCTGGACACGCCCGCAATCACGCTCCTTACACGGCAGTTTTGTTTTATTGTCTTTTTCATGGCTTCCTCCACGACAGCGATCTTCAAATCCTTCGCGATACCTCTGTGAATGTTATCACAGCTAACTGTTCGAAACTTTATGATACTCAAAAACTTTATGGCAATCAATTGTAGGAATATTGAGGAGTCCCAAAAGTGTTTTTTGTGGGTGGCAACGTTTAAAACCTCACCATTTTCTTGTGTTCTGAAATGCTTTTAATTTATTTTTTTAATTTCTGAATCAACTACAGTCAGTAATCAGTCAATATTTAGTTAGTAGTTGATCAATATTCGGGAACCACATATAACTACAAAAAGGTGCTACTCTGTCATTTTTCAATTTTGACAAAAAAAGGTCGCAAAAACACTGCTCGTTAAATTCTGCCTAATATTGAGACTTACACCTCGACCGTCGGTTGGGCATAATTGCGTCTTAATACCCGACTCTCGCTGTCGCGGAGACGATTCGAAATTATTAGGTGGAAGACGCTGTCATTGGTCGTTGATCTCCTCCGACGCCCTTCCACCAATGACGATGCTTTTCCACCGTTGACGTGTCCAACTCAACCCCATTCCTCAAATTATGCCAGTCTTCAGATATTAAAATAAAAATAGAATTATCACAGATAGTCGGTTACGAGTCTGCTCAGAATTTTGGGGAAAAATGTCGTTATCCTAGCGAAATCGACAAGTCAAAACTTGTTGGGCGCTCTAGCGAGATTTGCACAAAGAATTTTTTCATTTTTACGCATGCCGGGCGGAAGTGGTGCAGTGACAAGTGGCGCGCTCACCACGCGAGCGGTCCGGGATCAAATCCTGGGTCGTGAGTCGCCCGGGCCAACCAAGCCTTCCATCCCTCCGGGGTCGGTTAATTGGTACCAGACTTGTCTGGGAGGATAAAAAACACTGACTTGTAACATCGGCTGGCCCCCGCAAGTCATTGTATAGGCCACATCGCATTCAAACGCCACTACGAATGTACAAATGGAAGTAGAATGCGTGCCGCATCCCAAAAAGGGATTGATCAACGGCAAATGCTTTTTTCCTTTTACGCATGCCCGATCCTATAAGGATTTACATAGGTAGCACTTTCCTCAACGAGTTTTTTGGAGTTGCGGTTTTGCCCTTGGATCTTTTCAGTCTGATAGAGGCCGCGCCCTTCGGCCGCTGTTCTCAGTGTGCAAGTGCTAAGCTATTCGATCGGCATCCATTATTTTTTTCCTCTGGAAAGATTTCTTTTGTAGAGATCTTCAGTGGTGGTCTTTTTTTTCGCTGTTCCTGAGTGAAGAGCCTTATTCTCAGTTATATTTAACAATTTTACAAAGTGGGTCAAAAGATGAGGAGCAGAACTGATACCATTGCCCTTCGAAGTAGCCATGGAAGTAACAAATCTGAGTAAATAATAACACAGGAATAGAAGGGGATGACAAAGCTGAAATCTCCTCAGCACGAGAGACGCTAGGAGGATCATTGTTTTCTGATGGATAGTAGCGGACTGAGAACCGGCAATAATCATTTCCCCATTTGTCCGTTAGCGCGCTTTCAGGCGGGGTTCGGATAAGCAGAGCTGGCACGTTCTCTAACTCATTGCTCTAATACGGTATCAGGATAGCACTCATTCCATGGTCAAGTAGTGGTTACTCGCATCTGCGATTTGTCAAAGTCTAAGAAAAAGCTATCTACGGGAAGAAAGCACGAAACGAATGTGGCCCTGAGAACTGAAATAGGTCTTTTTTCTGTCATTTTTCATTTTTGTTAAAAAAGGCCAACACTGATAAAAACCGCTGCCTAAATGTTTGTTAGCGTTTTGAGAACCTCATGTGACCCACGAATCCACAAAGCTCCACAATTTAACCTCCATCGAATCTTCACAGCGTTCCTTGTAGGATGAGACTGACAAGGAAAAGCTCTGAATGAAGTGTTAACAAGGGATTTTCAAAAAGTAGTTGTCTAATTTTGGCGGTACGCTATGGATAGCACAGGTGGGGGCTCACTTCTTGTTAAGCTGCTTTCGGTCTTATTTACAGATCAGCAGCTTAGCGCTCGTATTATAGCGCTACGCCGTGCTTCGCTGATGTTAGTTTGCATTGTCCGTCGAGAGCCAAACGAGCCACCAGACGTCGCTCGGCTGGAAACGCTTCGGTAGCTCGTTCTCCATTTCACTTTGGGTTACAATGTTGTGTAGAGCTGAATTTTCGATGGCGGTTTTCTTTTTAAAGTGGCCTTCACCTAGTTTCGTAGAAAATTAATTTGTCGCAGCGCTGCGCTGTCCCGAACCTCCATCACGATTTATACCCGTTTTTTTCTTCTGAAGAGGTCATGTGACGAAGATGAGCTCTGTCGATCTCAAAAAAGTAACATTTCTCAATTCCAACTTCTTTCCTTGAATAATCTTTTTTTTACGGATTTTGGATTTTGTTTTTCACCTAACCCTTTATTTACTTCCCCAAGGAACTAACAAATAAACAGTATATCTTTTCCTTTGCCGAGTATTTTCTTCACTGGTCGATTTATTCCGTGGGGTTCACTGTGACATGTTCACAGCGTGTTTAGGCGATCGTCAGAAGAATGAGGGACTGGTGCAGACGGCTTCATGAGCTTGAAGGCGAGAACGTTGAACTGGGGCAGACCGCACCCTCCCCCCTCCCCCCATTTCCCTTTCCCACGCACGAAGCAGTCATTACTCAAAGGTAATTTTGGCGTGGAAGTTCGGATGAAGCTTTTTGTTTATTTATTTATTTATTTATTTATTTATTTATTTATTTATTTATTTATTTATTTATTTATTGACTGCGCCAAAAATGCGCGCGTATGTTGGCTGTTGTACATCGCGTTGAAACTACGGGGCCGCAGGTGACTGTTTATTGAAGTTTTTCCACGATTGTAGTCCTTTCTCAGACTTGTGCTGTATTCTGAAGGGGCTGCAAAGAAGTACATATTCGGGTTCAATCCTTCGGAGAGTAGCGCAAAGGGAGTTGGAGGCGAGGTGAAAGCACTCTACCATGCTAAAAATATAGTGGTAGTCTTTGACTTGGCCAACATCGCCATGGGTAAGTATGAAAAGGCACAATATCCGCTTAAACCCTCCAGCCCGTTCACAATTTCTCCTGAGATTCTTCAAAATCTTTCTTGATGGGCCCCGAGGAGGAAAAACTGGAAGCTCTAGTATGCTCCCCGACCTTTCGATGTTTCTATATCAAATTTCGCCGCTCTGTAAAAAGTTCCAAGCACTGTACTCTCCTGGCATCGCTCCTAAGAAGACCAGTAAGGCCGCGTTCATAGTTCGCGACTCGGGAGATTAGGATAGTAGGCGACAGGATATTAGGATAGTAGTAGAGTAGGAGATTGCGCTGACAAGATTGGATACGTATCGATTGAAATCGCTGGAGAGTAGTAGATTGGGCGACTTCAAGCGAATAGATCAATACATATCTAATCTTGTCAGCGCACTATCCTAATCTACTACTATCCTAATCTCCTACTATCCTAATCTCCCGTCAATACATATGTTTTTCATTGTCGCGTACTATCCTAATCTCCGGAGTCGCGAACTATGAACGCGGCCTAACTTCAGCATAATCAATAGATTCCCGAATCGCTGCATGAATTATTTTGTCAACTACTTTTTGAGGCCGTCATGAAGTAGGCGGATAGCATTACAGCACAACTTGTTTGCTTCCTCTGCCATCTAGTAGTATACTACAGGTGTCGCAGGAGTATGCAGTCAGCCTAATCATCAACCACTCCCGTCTGTCGTTCTGTCTCCTTTGCTGTCATTGCTGTTCCTCTTGCCGTTTGTGTTTTCCGTTTTCACCAAAGCTCTGCCGAACAATAATGAATATTTTACAACCCTCCTACACAACTGTCTTTGTTGGAACCACATTCCTTTTCCTAAGAATTCCTGCGCTCAAAAAAAGATTTACAATGAGAGAAATTTGCTAAAGTGTCGACTTTTTGAGTTGTGCCACGCAGTTGCTTTTTCAGTTGGGTTCGTGGGAAGGTTTGAGTGCGTCCGTTTTGAAATCACATACGACAGCTATCGGCCATCTTTGAGTTGGTGTTTTTCCCCTTCCAAATAAAATTATTTGAACAATCATGGCGTTCCGTGCAGGTGTAATTTCTAGCTAGAAGCCGATTTTGGCAACTGGGACCTGCAAATTGTTTAACTTACCCCAGTAATTAGGCTCATTTCAACGTTAGCTTATATTATAATAAATGTGATTGGGTGGCTATTGTAAAACTTGTTGACATTACGGTTGAAATTTTATGTTGCCTAGTTTCTCCACTGAATGCACACTTTCTTGTTTATTTGGACACGGGCGAAAGATGAATAATAGCTGTGAAACAAGTCACAAAAATAGAATGAACCATTCGTCAACAGAACTAACGAAGACCAACTAGAAAAGGGAAGAAATCGAGCGAGAAAGTGTAATATACTGGGAAGTTGACCTAAGGTTTTTTGGGTAGCAGAATATTTTGAAAATCTTGTTCGATACGATATTTCCATACCTGCTCAGAACAGTGCGGTTTGTTGTGTTGCTCGGATAGGTTCAATTAAAGTAGAGCGATCAGTGAAAGGGCTCAGGAACTCTTGGTACATCACGTAAAGGGTAGGTACTAAATTGCGCCCAGTCATTTTAGTACACCTTCTGTTGCGCAGCCTTAAATCCATGTACTCAGCTCTTGACTTCTTTTCTTTCTTCGCCCACCCTCTGCTTGCTAAGATTCTATCTATAAAAAGATCACGCTGATGTTGACGTACTTACCCCTGGCAAAATCCGCGCGACAAAATCGTGCGAGTTCATCGCCGACTGTGAACGACCAAGAAGAATTAGGCTTTGATTAATAGCATTTCGATTAGCGATTTTTCTTGTCATCCAGGTGTTGTTCATTTGTGCTTGAGCGAAATTTTGTAAGCAAATAAGCAAATAAATGTGTAAACAAGTGACCAGAGAAATGGGTAAGGAGTTTTGTCTGAATGGAGTTTCATTCTACAAGCTATGCGAATGCGCAACATAGCAACAGCGGTGTTCTGTGCTGTTTGCCTGATCGCGAGGAATGAATTGCTTGAGTTCCATGGATAGATCATCCTCATTCGTCGTGTTTTGCTCGTCTTTTGCTATCAATGGCATGAGCAGCAGAGTTCACGATTGCACGAGGAGTTTTTTGGAGTCGTCGCTTTGCAGCTTTTACCGACCTCATTTGTAGCAGTTAGCATGCCACTTGATCGAGCTCTACAAGTGCAACACGAGTGTGACGGGCCAAATTTTCGTAAATTTTGCCCTTGCCTGGCTGGTGATTGATCGTTTTCGTTTACTCTGCAAACTTATAGGAAATCAGACTCAAAAGCGTGTCACATGGACGCGCTTTGGGATCTATGCGCTTTGCAGTACGAAATAGGACCCAATTGGCATTTCGCGGAGGGATCTGAGAGCTTCGTGGAATGGTCAAAGCCTAACAAGAAGGATACTGCTAAGGACTTCTGATTTGGTCTGTTATCCTTCAATTTCCACCCGCTTCACTTGCTCAATGAAAGGTGAAGCTGAGCGCCTTCGTGTGTTTCAGGGGTCTGTCCGGCGATAAGACATGGCTGCTCGAATAACCTGTAATTCTCGGTATTAAAAACGTTCCTGACGACGACAGGCTTTTCATTAGGTTCGTTTATGAGTTCCTCATTTCCTTTTACTACTCACATTCTCATGAGATAATGCGAACGCTGCAGCCAGACGACATCAAAATAGGCCTCCTGAGGATTCTCAATGAATCAGCGCGCCCTTGTGATAAGTAGGCGGAAAAGGGATAAAGTTCATTTCCCTCTAACTTGGTCCGGTGCTGTCATTTTTACTCAACTTGTCGCGGTGTCTGATCTTCGTAAAATGGCTCAGCTATTTTTGAAAGCAGAGCTGTCAAAACATTGTTATTAGTTGATTAGATCTGCACCGTTTTCCTGTCGTGAGTTCTAATACTATTATTAAAAAAAGAGCTTGTGCAATACTTTTGCACAACTGTTGAAAGAAGTTTTTGAATCCTTAAAGTAGGTAAATATTATTGAGTAAATATTTCGCATTCTCACATAGTTGAAAAAATTGTTGACTAAAAAAACTCCGTCAAGGAAGTGAAATGGACCGTCTCAAGGTTCTATTCATGTTGTTGTTGGTTGCCATGTGAGCGCCATCGCAGGGCGGGGGGGGGGAGGCTGCTCCAACTTTTTGTGCAATTGTTCACATTATTTTGTGATAAGCGTAGTGATAAGTAACGGTAATCAGCAGCTCAGACGAGTTGCTCAATTTCCTGATGTCTGCGAGCGAGTTTAAAGTTATGATCCGCTCAAAGAACTTTCGAACTCGGACTTGACGTTTCACTTCCTCGTGGTCCTGAGACTCCTCATGTTCTATTTTTTGTTTACCACTTTTTCATAAGGGATGCTCTGTATTTCTGATAAGGACAGTTTTGGCATCAAATATGCCTTACACTAATGTTCTTGTGAAGCTCTGCAGCGGTTGACTTATATTTATTTGTTGGGTGCTAAGTGGGTTGGGGGGGGCCAGTGCGGCACTCTGCTCGTCTGGCAGGTTTGCGTATTTCGGAAATCCGTGAGGCCAGGGGGAGTGTAGGCAGTCTAGGGGGTGGGGGTGAGGGCAGTCACTTGACATGCGTGAAAAGCTGGAATGTTCGAGTTTACACTGTCTCGCTCGAGAGAGCCCAGGTGAGCAGACTGCCGCGCCGCCGCGTGGTCCCCCCCAACCCACTTAGCACCATTTATTGTACGCTATAGGTGAGCTATGTTAATTTACCGTAAACCACGAAATAATTAATAATAATCTATAATAATTTAATTATCGGCTTACTGATAATGTTAATATCGTCGTAAACTGAACCCTTATCAATTCAAAGCGTGAAGACCCATTTGGCAATTAGATCTTCGGACCAATACTTTCCTTGAATGAGGTTGTTGCGTCCGCAACCTAAGAGATAGGGCCCTTTCGCGATTCGAAACGCAAAGCATGGCGCTAGGGGCTAAGAGTCCACAACATCCGCACTGTCTGCTGTCTCCCTCGTCTGCTACACTGGCTCGTCTTGCCCGTATGCTCTCTCTTCAGGTTTTTGTCTGTTTCTGTTGTTTCGAAATCCGCGACGAAGAAGAAAAGAATTTCTAAGTAATGTGTTTTCGGTGGTTTCTTTGCCATTTTTCTTCAATGAGAAGTCAGTCAGTACCTACTGCTTCATATTACCCCAGTACTCCGCATGAGCTATCGCGGGATGCGTCTTGTACCCAGCGCATACATCTTATAATCATTACACTGTATACAGGGGTGGCCAAAAAAAAGAGACACTTCACTCAACATTCAAAACGGAATTATTTACGCGTCGCGAAACCAAACCAAATGACCCCAACTGAATATTGAAGAGCACGTTATAATCTATCAACAAGCTACACAACAGCCTTCTACACCGACGACATCAGAAGATTTTCCCACGGAAGCATTGTGCGCGGTACGATCTCAACGAGGTCGTTGAGATACCATAGACGATTACGACGTCTCTGAAACGCAGGTCAAAAGCGGTTTTGCACATTCACAGCTAATGTCTCTGGGAAGCTATTCAACAATTAATTCACTGAGGAAATTGTGTAGCAGCTTCAGGTCGGAGCGATTTCGGTAAGCCTCGTTGAGCTCGACGGTGACGGCAGATGACGTCATATTCTGAAGACGGCGGGGGCAGTGAAGGAGGCTGCTTCTGTTTACGGGGAACACCTAGGAATATTTCGCCGTAAAACTTTCATTAACATCGGCTCCCTGTGCGACGAAAAGTTCGATGATGTGCGCCATGGGCTGAGTGTCTCTTTTTTTTTGGCCACCCCTGTATATTGTTCGCTTTTTATTATTTACTGCACGGCTGCTACTGCTTATGCACGTGCAGTGGTTTGTTATAAAATGATTGATAGATAGTCACGGGTGAAATGTGAGTGGGCATGTGCCGCATGAGGGTTTCGAATGAAACAGCCTACCACTAGGTTTTGGTTGGACCGCTGTCTTCGTATAGCTAGGCTTTTGATGCACTTTCAAAAGTGGCGTCACAAAGGGTAAGCTGGATTGAACTGTATTTTAAGAGACTATACTCTGCAAACAGATTCGGTATTTCCAACCAAAAATATACTTTTTATCAAACATACTGTTTGATTTGATTGTTGATGCTTGTTAGTCTTTCAGCCGACGTCGCCATTGCGAAGGTAATGTCATACAGGAGTGTGGGGATACGAGCAAACACTTCTTCGCTCTCGGCTGCGAATTCGAAACTCGCGCCTCCAGCTTTCCACGGCCTGTGCGCTATTGTTGTGTTAACACGTTGACGACACACGCGCGTTTTGGCTTCTTTGACCGCGTGGGACCGGCGCGATTTTGCGAGCGCCGCCGCCTCAGGTCCTTCAGGCGAATTTTGCATGGTAAATGAATAAAACATGATTGATACAAAGTTAGATTAGTCTTTTTCAGTGCGTAGAAGCGCCCCAGAGATATAGTAGTGAAAATTTGGTTGAAAGTCGGATGAAATAATAGTGAAAAAGCAAAATTTGTCAGAATCAGCTGCAATGAACGTCAAAAGCAATTTTGCACCGATTATTGCAATCCAAACACATATCTTGTCATACTTGAGGTTCCGTATTGACTTACACTACCCTTTAAATATTCACATTCATGAAAAGAAAATGTAAACAAAAAATCAACTGGGTTGACGATTTCGTTCGGTTCAGAAAACCTCCCCTAATTTGAAGCACACGTGACCACTCTAAGAGCTACTATGTTTCTATCTATGTTAAGGTTTTCTCTATGGAATGAATACAAGAAGCCTAAAAATGAATCACGTGTGCGAGAAAAAAATGAATGCACTGGGTGCAGGACACATACGTCCCGCGTTGTCCGTTGTGGTCTGCAAAGTGCGGGACGTATGTGTCCTGCGCTGTCGTCAACGTGTTAAACATTAGTTCGTTTTCCAGACACGTTCATGCTAAGACACCAGTCAATTCGCACGATTTCGCGAAGCGATGTGAATTCGTACATGCTTTACGTGCATAATACCAGTTTTGTTCTGATGGAAGATGGACACCCTGTTGCACTCCAAAGGATTGAAAAATTTCGTCCCTATCTTTCATCGTACTTTTTTTTTCAGTGTAGGCACCCCTTTTTTACACGATAATTGCAAAGAGAGAGTCTAATGACTCGCGGAGAGCTCTTTAAGCATGTCAACCTCAGCCGTGCGTAATAATTAGATGTCGTCGCAGAGTAGTGTTTTGGTGGTCCCAACCGCAAAAAGCCACACGTTCCACGTTTTTCTACTCATGAAATGCCACAGAAACAGATGTGCAGAAACCGGGCAGTATTTTTTCGCGGATTATGGATTCTTGTCGTTCTCATGAAGCGAGCCTTCCCATTGGAAAATACCCAGCGCTTGAACATTCCTCTGAAAACAGGTCGATGGGTGGGTTGTTCCCACGTGGGGCAGCGACTGCCAAATCACGCTTATTTATTCCCCGTTTTCTTCTAGACACCTAAATTTCTTGAATTGACTTCTTCTTAATTTTCGCTTATTAGTTTGTTCATTCACCTTACCTTTTTTATTTTATTAGGTTTATTTATTCTTGTCCTGACTTTTGATTTTGATTATTGCTTATTGTGTTTATTTGTAACGCTGTATAAGACAGTTCTAAGAAAGCCGCACAAATGACAGCAGCTCGTGCATGTGATTTGCAATTTTCTGCTCCGGAAGAAGACGAGGCTTATCAGCCTGCAAAACCGGTTCTCTTGTCACGTATTTCCGCTGAATGCAAATACTTGCATTTTACATCATTTGGCCTGACTCCAGCTGACTCTCCTCTATTGATCCCGCTATCTGATCACTTCTTTATCTGTTGGTGATTCGGACAGTTGCAACTCAGAGCTTGCATTTATTCGGCTGTTTCTCACCCACTTGTCAACCTTACAAAAGAGGTCGGTTCGGTTGTTGTGCCAAAAGTCTTTTTCGAATGGTTTTCTTGCGTTGTGGGGCAATATTGGGGGGGGGGTATACCACAGGAAGTTCATTTCCTGAATCGGTCCTTGCATATACCAGAAAAGGGGTCACAGGTTCGATTCCTCGCGGTGTGACAAATTTTAGCATTTCGAGTTGTCGTTTCAAAATTCGCGCAAAATGGAGTCGGCATGAATAATTAGTACCATATTCACGATTAGGACCGTCAGTAACCCTTACAAATAGATTTTGATTGAAAAACTGGTGAAAAAGGTGTGACTAGGGACCCCCTTTTCTGGTATTCAGAGGGCCGTTCAGGAAAAATTAACCATGGTTTGTGGTTCCCGCATGTGCCCCTATATCATGCAAAAGACCGTTTTGAAAAAGCTTGGCACACCCTGAACGACCTTCCTGTTAGATGTGAGAAGGCCGGACGAGAATAGAAGCAAGTTAAACAGAATAGAATAGTTTAGTACTGAGCTTCCGACCAAGATTGTCAATAGCTTTATTTGGCCGACGTTTCGGTGCTTTCACCTTCTTCAGAGCCTGGAAAAGTCGAAAGCTATTTAGGAAACTACCCGTCCAAACACTATTTCAACCTACAAGATTCATTCAACAGGGAGTAAACTACTAAAACAATGTCATGGAGGGAGATGAGAACGAACCTTTAGAGATGCTGGCCAGAGAGGTCCACCTGCCACCCCGAGCTGGTAGTAACGTGGCTTAAATAGGTAAAGCCTTCAGGTCATTTGCTTTAGGGACCTCCGGAGGGTTGATCTGTAGATAGATCTGTTCGGGCTACTACTCTATCAAGCCCAAAAATAATAGACAAAGAACCATGTGTTTTTGTTTTGGTTGAGGTCGATAGAATATATTCCCTTTAAGAAATCAATGAAAATACTAAAGCATTTTGCTTCAAGAAATACAAAAATTACAACTCGTTTAAAATTTTGCTAATATTTTTTAAACACATTGGAGTAAAGCCAAAAGATCAGATTGGCTAGAATTTTTTGCAGTTTGGGTCATTTTATTGGTTTTGAAAATCTCACTCGAGGCAGCTGTGGTTATAGAGTGTGATCACATTAGGGGCCGAATAACCGTGGACATCAAAACCGAGTCAAGTCCAGCATAGTGCAGCCCAAATTTCTATAGATAATTAGTTGCTACAAGGAGTGACAGTTGCTACACAAAACACATCGATAAATTAGTTTCAAAAAAGTCGTAGTCTAAGAATTAACTGCTGATTGAAAATTACTTTTTTTATTGCTCCCCCCCACCAACCAGGAAACGCTGAGGGGTTGAAGTGATCGTAGGCAATGGGACCTTCACTAGTGGGTGTGCTTTTCGACGCTCAATTCAAATATGCTTTCCATATCTGCTAGTCAATTTTCTGAACGGAGTTATGAAGCAAAATAGAGTAGCGGCAGCGGTCCAGGCTCACGGGTGAGAGGTAGAGGATAACGGCGCCGATCGGTGTCTCTGACGCTCGGTTTTGTCAGGCTGCGTAGGCAGTGGGGTTAAGGAGGTTCTAGCCTTCCTAGGTATGATTTGTAAACTATGTACCTCATATCGTAGCTATGGAGTTGTGTATGCAAAAAAAGGGCACGGCTGCATTCAGACCTATAACCTAGGCTGCGTTTGGCTGACCTCCTTTGCCTTTTTGAAAATCGTTGCCAACCTGTTGATCTGCCGTACCGCCCAATAGATTTATTGGTCCGAAAAAGCCAGATCTGTTACTTTTTGTGAGAAATTCTGAGCACAGGCTACCCCATAAGTTCTTCGAATGATTGCCATCGACTTCAATACTTTGTGACGGGCAATCTGCTGCGTATCAGATTTCCGTCCGGCCGTAAAAATTACAGTTTTCACCTTGACCTTCGCCGGTTTGTCAGACTTTTTGAGAATGTTTTTTGACGAGCCTCTAGAGCTCGTGCTCGAACGCGTTCACCTAGCAACGGGCAGGTTCCATCGATCCAGTATTCATTTGGAGAGCTTTTTTTTCAGTAGTGCCATCCTGTGGTACCTCCGCTGAAGGGTCTGTCACCAGACCTGCACATTCATGGAAATGTGGTCTATTTCGATGACAGTGCATTAAGCAATTCCATGCATACAACGCTGCGTCTACTCATCATTGACGGGGATTTTTTTGGTCGCCTCGGAATGGCTAGGGGTCCGTAGGCTTCTTCTAGCCTCTGCATAAAAGAAAAGTCTCATCTGCGCACTTTTTGGCCGTCTCTTTTCGTTTTTTTTTGTATAATGAATGGCCATCTTTATTCGCACTAACTGGTCGTTTTTGGCGTTGTCCTTCTCTTCTGAAGACCTACCCATTAAACGGCCCCACTTATTCCGACTCTGTCTCATTCCAGTGAAGTTTTCCAACCATTTCCTTCACAGTATTCGGAAAGAGGGTAACCTTCTGAGTGGCAGTGACCTTCTGAGAGACAGAGTCGGAATAAGTGAATGCGCTACCCCTAGTGTGTTCTGAAGTACTGATTCCATGGGCCGCGTGCAGCAAGCCCCAACTCGGGGATAGGCCCCACAACGCTGCATCTCTGGACACTTACCCTATTCCTGACCATGAGAGTTGCGTCATCGACTAGTATAGGGAC
>MU888861.1:0-14663 GCA_036418205.1 Ostertagia ostertagi
CGAGGACGAGCTTACTGTAAGGAATGGAGATGTCATGTCCTCACTATAGTGCGGAATCACTCGACGCTTGTGCAGCTCATCATTCACGAATTCGCAACCCACGGATCGCCCTACTGAGCAGTTGTCGGCCGTCAGGTGCCAGTCGGCAGCCACGATGCCTCCTCTTCGACTTCTTCCTTCTCCCTTTTATATGTAGTCGTATAGTGTGTATAGCCCATGTCCTGTTATACATACGAACTCCCAAACTACACCACATCACCTTAAGGCTAGCTAACCTTTACTATGATAGAATTCTGTCTGTGTAACTTGTCATGTCCACGCCTTTTAGGCGGGGTCATCTGTGAGACGTGGCATAGCGAGTCACGATTACACAACGGCTTGGAAGCCTACTTAAGCAGCTGCCAGCCAGAAGCAGGGAGCCTCTAGCTCGGCCTCGTCCTCCTCAAAAGTTCATTCTCTGGACTCTCTCCTCATCCCTCAGTCTCTTACCCCATATTACAATGTATTGAATAAAGTGTATAAGGCTATCATGCTTATACATAGTTATACCTACCGCTACACACCTTCAGATTAAGGACTAGCTACCCTTCAACCTGATATATGAGGTCCAACTGTAAACCCTTTAGTTTAGATATTCTTTTGTTTTATCAAGATATACTGTAAAACTTAGTGTTATGTTACCGTTAAATCTCCTCTATTATAAACGTTGCATCAGCTGTTCTAAGTGGTGTTGAAATGAAGTAGACGGTTGAAGTCCATCGACTTGTACACAAATTCGGCCTGTAATGTGCAGTGTTGTAAAAGAGGTCTGAACAAGAGCTCTTGAAGAAAGTGTGACGTCTAAGAGCTGTAGGGCCATGCCGTGCCTCTCTCAGCTAGCTGTTTTCGTAATTCTTTGAGGAGCCCAGATGAAGGGTTCACGGCGGTTATCAGCACTATCAGGGGCGCTGTGGTGGCAATGCACTAGAATGGAACAGTTCCCCTTTCTCGTGGCAACAGTGGGACCAAGCCTCAGGTGCGGAGAGGCGGAAACTCCAGGTTGTGTGGCATTACGATTTTTACCGAAGTATGCTTGCCACACTTTCTAGAGCCTAATTCTACAGGTGTTTGGCACAAATTTGCGTAACAAGATAAGTGATTTCACAGGAATTTCATACAGCATGAAAATGATGACTTGTGACTTGACTTGGCTTGACTTGACTAAGTTATATTAGTTGAAAATAAGTAACAAATAACAGGTGTCTTCAGAAAGTAGCTGATGTTGACATTGACAAAGTAGCGAGGAAGTCCGCTTCCAGGCTCTGGAGAAGGTGAAACGCACGAAACGTTGGGCCTGGGTAGTAATTATTGTCACCATCCTGGTTGAGAATGCTTAGCATCTATCACTCTGCGTATCTCTGGACTAATAGCCAAGTTATTACAAAAGCGGGGCCGAACTTGACACTATTTCGAAATTGTTTCAGTTTGATTCGAACCATACATGTGGCTGCCTTTGTTACCGTACTTTCCGGCCACCCTGTAGAGGGTGCCCCCTCATCTTGCGATAGCGCCGTTTCAGACAAACTTCACTCAAAAACTTTTAGTAGGCTCAAGTTGTCCAGGTTGCCTACAGATTTTAGGGCCTGGTCGCGTTGGTAAATCACTAGGCAACTGAAGCTGTTCATGGAGAGGTGTCCATGCGCCTGCGAAATGAGTCGAATCTCTTGAAATACTAATCTAGAAGTTTCGGGAGCAAAATGGATGAGAATACTCTCACAGCTTGGTCGTCTTACCTATTCGAGCTGCTTCTCCAGCGTGCTTTTATCGAGTCAATATATTTGTCCCCGTCTTGGTATGGTCAATTTTTGAATCAGTAGAATCTCAAAGCTGGCGGAGGATTTCATTGTACTCACTGGGGCAGAGGTGATGAAACGGCAAGTGGTGCCGGTTCTCGTACTCATGGTCCGACCATCGACTGCTGAAACTAAAAAATTGAAAACTCCTTGCAAACACACTGCCTTCCCAAGTTGGGTGGCTCCAGAGGGGGGGGGGGACCGTTCAAGGGACAAGATTTTAATGTGTGTGTACATGAGTTGGCCCTCATAGATCTTTCTATAGACCACTGCATTCAAGTTCCGCTACAATCCCAAAAGGAATTAGAGCACGTGGCGCATTCCAGTGGAGCCGAATGATTTAGCTCTCGCGCGAATCGCATCTCTATCATCGAAATCCCATCAAGTACAGCAACCTCCAACCCAAGCTTTACTGCTGTCAGAACATTCCCAGTTCTATTTAGCAATCGATAGGATGTTTAGCCTCGGCGATGCTGCGTGCGCCTTTCTTCGAGTGAGAAAAAGCGGCGAGTTCGGCCAGCTGCAAGTGTCTGTATAAAGGGCGCTGAACAAAATAGACAAAACAGTTCAGCCTCTTCGCGTGGTCCTCGGCCAGTTGTGGGCCGCAGCACGGCATAAATTTCCTCACCATCATCATTTACTTATTCTTTCAGCGATAATCAATAATCTATCAATATCTTCGTCATAGCAGATGTTAAACGGAACTTCAAAAGGTAAATAACTGGCTACGGCTGAGGTGCTAGCTTATGTCAATAGGGATGGGCAGTGTAGTTGAAAAAGTTGCTGGCCCTTGCAGCCATAGGTTGGCGTTCGAGGAAGGGGACGTCGAAATATGGCAAGAAATGCTGCTGACCAGGAATTTAGGTCCTGCCCTGTTTTTGAAAAAAGGCTTTTGACAAAGGGACACATACATATATCATAGAGTGGTTCTTTTTCCGGCCTTCCGTATGCCAGAACAGGGGTTTCAAAAGCTTAGCGCTACACCTTTTAAGTCCACATCTCGGTAATCACCTACACATATGGATTACTGATGACCCTTTGGTAACAAGGCACCCATTACTAGCCGGTACCATTCTGCGACATCTTAAAGCGCCAATGAAAATGGCAAAAGATTATCACCACGGGGATTCTAACCATGGGACACTCTTTCGTTCCTGTTTGGGCGTTAAGGGGGTTAGCTAGAAAAATTGTTCCAATTTAGGTTTCATGCACGTGTCTCTACATAATGCAGAAAACAATTTTGAAATTGGGAGCCATGACTTGAAAGACCTTCCTGGGAAGATTAGGGCGCTATGACAAGACACCACCAATGAAGGCAAGGGCACTACAGTGGCTGTGAGCAAGCCTAAATGCATCATCGGTTGTTGGCTTAATGTTTAAAAAGGCGAGGCATTGTTCAAAGTTGACATTCATACGATTAGGCAATTAAGTGACAGGAAAGTTGTATCGGTACATTCGTTCCACTCTCCTACTGAGCGACTCACGCTACTCGCGCCTCTCGCTAATCGCCACTTGAACAGGACCTGACGGAACTTGGTAAAACATTACGCCGCCGTCTGAGTCAGGGCAAAGTCTATGAGAGCTGGCTTGACAGCCAGCGCACTTGATTAGAGTTGTCTGAAGTAAGCTGTTCCTCCGCATGCTTCGACTGAGTTTTTCAGTGGGAATATAGTGTGGAAGCAGTCATGTCTGCCGCGCATCTAAAGGCAAACTGTGATTAGCCAACTAAAGTAGGAGGGCTACACGAAAGAATTGTCGCATGGCCGTAACCATAACTATCCATTTCGTCCGAAAAATTGCGCGGTTAGTTAGGGTTGATCCTATGGCTTGCAACCATCGACCCTGATTCCAACGCTTCCCACCCACCGCGAGAGAGATGGTGAGATCAGCGTGCATTGATGTAGAGATCAGCATGCTCTCTCGAACGACGTGCTCTCTCGCGTATTTTGTCTTCTTTGACCGCCCTGTCTCGCCATCGTACACCATCAGACCTTACTGAAGGTTTAAGGCCTTAGTTTCAACGTTTTCAAAGACTTATGGCTCCTTCTCACTTCAGCCAGATATCGCCAGCTAGCCCATCACCACGAGCGCTATAGCACCGTTCAATCCGGGGTTGCTTTGATTGGGGGCGCTAGCGTCAAGTACGTTAGATCTGCTATCACCATGGGGGGCGAAGCAAAACGGTTTATCGGTAGTAAGAGGCTGCCATTATGCTTTCCCCTGTGCGATAGTCTGATTTGTGTTCCGATAAGTTCATTTTACTTCTTTATAGTCTCACAACGCCATGATAGTCGGCTCTTTGCACAAAAATTGGCCAAGTCTATATCGGTGCTCCCGGTCAGGTCAGGTCACCTCTGATTAGAACAGCTATTTGTCGAAGCAGGCAAAAACCTACGCCCAAGCTGACTTTGGGTTTCAATCGAGGCGCAGCTCTGGTAACTTGACCGATAGGAGGAACTGAATGCCACCCCGTATTCTTAGGCTGGTTCTCCTCTTCCGGTACTATACTTTCCTACATCACGCCTGTATGTCGCCGGACGTTGCTTCACATTTTTTTACAATGAACGTAGTTACACTTCACTGACATTTATCAAAATAAACTTGACTTTTACAGAAGCTACTATTGATAAACACGGAGACACCACCCGACAGGAGGCCCGTTGCGCGGCGAGAAGGCAGAGACACAGATGGATGGGGTAGCGAACGTGTCACAGTGCGTGTTGTGTGAAGGGACGTACTTTCGTACATTCTATTTATTGAGCGCAAAATTTCCACCGCAGCTGAGGTTCTGCCTTCTCGCCACGCGTGACGGCCTGGCGGTGTCGGGTCTTACCCTATGAAGTTTAGAGATATGGGTGAGGGGAGGACAGAATAGTGTGTGTATGTTGGAGAATCAGTGTATGAAGGTTTAGATCCATCTGCTCAAAAGGAATGTTTTTCTTCACCCATGGGGCGGCATACTACTTAAGTCAGAGTAGACAAGCTCTGGTATTTAATCAGGGAAAGAAAGCATTGTGACGGCGAAATATGATCCTCGCAATGGATGAAGCTAGTCATTGCCACTATCAGGGGAGGTCATCTCCAACATCTGCTGACTGTAACCAGAACAGTCAATAAAGTGTAGATATGGTATCAGACGAGGCCACTCCAGAAACATCAAAGGCAGCGTAATAAGCACGACGGAGCAATGCAGGCTTCCAATTGTCCATTCAGTGGGATTAATCCATTAGAACCTTCTAATGGAAGCAATGTAACGCTTCGGTATGCAACTCATTTATGTGTATGTTACCGAAATAAGATGTTGCAACATTCGGATACCAATGTGACTTGCCCGGGATTAACTCAAGATTCTAGTCTCCCTATTCAATCACTGAATCTTGACTAGTTGACAACTTGAAGGACGACTCGGTGGATTATACATACTTTCCCATAGGCTGAGCTCCATCTTTCGCTTAACACGTCACAAGAAGGACCTGCTCCAGGACGTGGCATTTCACGATCATACCTTAGAACTGGTAAGACAATGTGATGTCAATTTTCGCTGGGCCCGCTCGACCCCATACCCAGTAACAAGGAAGTGGGATCGCTTCTTGTGGTGGCCTCACCTTTTGGTAAGTGGAGGTAATAGCATGGGTGCGATAGCAGAACTGTAATGGTCAGGTGGAAGAACAGCAATCGACCATCTACTCGACTATAATGAAGTCCAAGGGTGTGAAGAGAAAGCCGTACTGCAAGGATACAATGTAAGTCCAGGCTTGGGCAAACCATTAGTGGTGTCACCTGCACTGTATCGCCTGTCGCTCCGTTGATCATCAAGTTCTTCGAGTGATTGCCAGCGTCTCCACTCGTCTGTGTCGCGCGCCAGAATACTCCATTCACTTCGCTTCTCTTGAGGGGTACCAAGCTTACGATTCATTCCGTGCAGATCGAGTGCATTGTGAAAAAAATGTCGAGTCCAGCTGATCTTTGATTCTTTGGCGAAAACGGCCCGGCCCTAATTCTTAACAGTTCATGGAGTTTGAAAATTCGAATTTCCCTGTCTTGCGGTATCGGGTAAGTTCAAGCATCGTTTTGCCCACCGCGCGCTGTATAATGCTCACAGCATGCCAGCGCGGAGCTCAAGCATCTGAGACATTAACAAAGGCAGTAAGGACTGAGGGAAGGAGGGAAGAAACGAATGTACTTCGTCTTTGTAATGTTCCCTCGTTTTTCCTATATGGTTCCCAGCACGCTTCGCATCTCCTGCTCAGCTCTGGAGCAGGGTCAAATGTGCGTTGAGGAATCCTCTACGAGGGGGTCGTTATAGATCCACTGGGAGGAAGGAGCCGGAATCAGCAATGATCAGAGCAGCGGTAGGCTGTTTGAGAGTGAATGGGAAGCGCGACTCGCGCCGGATGTGGAGTGCATGGAGTGCATGGTGCGTCCCTGAGCAAGCTCGCCTGCGGTATGTGCTTCAATTCTCTTTCCCTGCGATGGATGTGTGATTTGAAAGGCATCCATACGTTTCCGGAAGGGCCTGTCCGAAACGATAGGAGGGAATACACTCTAGAGAACACTCCAGCGTTGTCTTCATAAACACACGAGTAACCATTTCAGTAAATGGAAACCTTGCAGTGCACTTCTACACTTATCGGAAAACAGAAAGCTTGTGGATTCCGAAACCCCGTCACTTTTGTGAAAACATTGTTTGTGAAAGAAGCTATGGTTGCTGAAGGAGTTGCAATGCAGTGAAGAAACCTTTCAGCGATACTCACCATCAGACAAAAATCCCCAAAAGCCATTTTTGATCTACTCAATGTATCAAGTTTTTGATGAATTTTCAATAGAGCAATTCTTCTAGCTCACAATCTCATATTAAATTTCCTGACTCGATGCATTTGACGTTATGATCATTGAATGGGCAAAAACTCGCGCTTCTGAACATTCTTCCTCGTTGACTACCCGAAAAGGACATTTTTACATTGTTTGCAACAAATTTAGTAATGGTTAGAAAGTACACGTTTAGACTCTTCCTAGTCATCTTTCGGATTGGAAATTCGCCCACTTTGGAAACAGTTATGGCCATCTGAATACTTTCAATGTGATTCTCTCGAGGATAGACTGCCTAACAAAAGTGAACACAAGCGAGCGTTGCAAAAGCAATCACATCTCTTCACCTAGAACGCCTGATAAAGCAAGTTGTAACCTACGATGGTGCGGGTAGGGTCGTAGCTCACGAATTTCCTTTCGCCGTCTCGTTCGACCCCTGCTCTTGGGCGAAATTGTCCATCACGATGAATTGTCCATCTACACATGTACACGTAACTGGAGCACGTAAATTTCGCTACAGCAGCGTGGATCGTCACCATTCCGTTTTGTGGCGACATCTTGTACTCCTGTTGCACTTCAATGTGTTTTGCTACCGAGGCCGACAATCGGCCTTTGCACACGCATCTCTCTTGCGAATGTATCAAAAATAGAGAGATGCTTGCCGGCGTACCCACAGACGGGATGCTTAACAAGGGTCCTCCCACAGTATTTGTCTCCAGGCTGCAGTTTTTACGTTCTTTCTAAACCAGTTTTCTGTCTTGACTTCGTCCGTTTGTAGCTACATAGTGTGTTCTTTTCCTCTTGTACGGTTAGCTTTCTCTCTTCCTAGTGTGCTGTGTGGTCTTAATGCCTTCCGGCTAAATCGGTGTACCGACGATACCACTTTAATTCTACTCTTTGATTTGCACGCACACTCTGTTCCCCTCACTATGCTCTGGTGGGTCGGAAATCAGATTGTTAGGGGTAGGGAATACCTAACATCCGAAAATCTGGTTTCGTGGTTCGACTTGCATGCCCTTGTGCTCTTGTCGAGTGGCGTTATCCCTAGCGCCATCCACCACCACTTCATTGATCTTATCTCATGAATTCGGAAAAGTTCAGAACAAGTGTGTGCTGTGCTTGCTCATACCTTGTCGGTTATTTGCTCAGGTAGCACCTTAAGGTTGGAAGTGTATCAACCGCTAGCATCCTAGGATTTCCTTATTAGCCTGTTTCCTCCCGCTTTCTTCACCTTATTGTGAGCGCCTCTGAGTACAAAATCGCCTAATTGAAGCAACCGTCGGTCTGTCAGTTTTGATTTATAATTTTGTTTACTTTGTGTTTTCGTTTCTGCTTCTTTTTATATTGCTGCCTGGTATTAGCCTTTTAGTTTCTAGAAATATTGCAATGGATTTTTTTTTCTGCTCAACAATGATATTTCCTTTTTCCCTCATCTGGGCACACTCTTGTGAGTGTATTTTAAATAAATAAATAAATAAATAAAAATTTTCCAGCATATTCCTTCATCCTTTAACACCGTATGACCGACTGCGCTGAAACCTCTTCGAAACACTGCCTGCTCCGGCCAGCTAGGCTATATGTACTTACCCAATTCTGCTAAAGACGACTTGAGGGAGATGGTTGTAGGCTACAGAAAGCGCGCAGATCACGCGCGATACGTGCCAACAATGTGCAAGCGACCCTTTTGTAAGCCGCACACATCCTGTTGTAAATGAATGATGGTGAAATAGTGGCGATAAGGCTGATATTCTTGCCTCTTTTGGACTCAGGTCTTTTCGGAGCGAGTCAGGCATATGTACTATAGTTCCAAACGCTTAGTGTTGCGAAGAGCTTTCTCTACCAGGATACGGTCGCGGTATGATAACATGGAGCTTCTGAGCTTCGTTCCCACGCCCTTCAATTCAACCCTTCACCGAGTTGGTTTCGTAATGTTCTCACAGCATTTCGAAATGTCCTCGCTGCGCCTCATACCGTCTTTCAGACAATCGATCATGTTTTCGCAACATTTTAATCGACGCGATCGGCTGTCGCTTTGTTAGCTCGGTTTTCATCCTCCCATCTCAGAATTTTACCCTTTACCATGTTACGCATAACTAGTTTCTGTTAGCTTATAGCTAGCTAGTTTATAATTTTCGGAACAATTACTCTCCATTAGAGGTGCATATTTTGATGTTCTGAAGTGATTTATTCGCATCAGGGTAACTCAGACACAAAGGTAGGGAAGTTCAAGAAGCTGACACCAGCTTTTTGATGGGTCATACATTTGACTTTCATTCAGAGCTGTCGAGGGTATGGGCGCCGCAGTTTTGGATTTCCTCAAGATAGCTTGCTATGATGTTTGTCAGTGTTTTTTACCTCCGAATAAATTTGAAACCTGGTAACGGAGCTCGAGTGGATCGATATTCCCTGGGATAAAACTATCACGGCGGAACCAGCAAGATTTGAGCACCTAGCCCATAAAACACTTTCTCCAAAAATGTTTAGTATGCTCCATAGGGGGGGGGCAAGAAGAGTCACTCCTCTCCATTTTAAAACGGAATTATTCCACTCTGCTAAATCAAGCCAAGGAACCCAAGTGAGAATGGAAGAGCATAAGCCAATCTATCAGAATAATATATTACATGCTTCTACAAAGAGAAGATCAGGAGATTTCCCTAGGGGAACATGGTGTGCGGTTTGAGCTTAACATCGCAACAGGATCGTGCCATTATATGGAGTGTAACGCTAATGAAAGGGTTTTTGCATAGCCTGATCTACTTATTCTGAAGAACCCTTACATTAAAAATCGATTGAACAAACATGTAGCAGCTTCAGGCTCGGGCGAGTACGGTAGGTCGCCTAAAGCTCGATGGCTATGGCAGATGACATCTCCTGATGGTGAGAACGGTGAGCGCAATGAAGAAGGTCCTACTTTTGCGTACGGGGGGCAGTTAAGGAGTATTTCCCCCGCAAAACTGTCATCAATAGCGTCGCCCTGTGCGACGAAAGCTGATGATGCGCGCCGTGGGGAAAGTGGCTTTTTTGGCTATGCTGTATAGTTGCACCAACAATATGACAATTGCATGTGGCAGTTAATCCTATTACGATTCGCCTAACTAGAGTTACACAAGCTTAAAGGAATCTTCGCGGAAAAGCTCCGCCTCCATTACCACAGAAAAACGATACCCCTTAGGCCCCTAGCCTCATGAGCATAGCAAAAAGAACGGAACATAAGCGTTAGTTTCGATAATACTAAATCCTACACACAGACAAAATGATCACTCTTTCCGTGGAAGATTCCTTTAAGGTATCGTTTTCTGTGGTAATGAGGGCGGAGCTTTTTCCGTGGAAGATTCCTTTAATTATTCGTTTTTTCCCCTCCATTCATGTTTCCTCTCGCGTTAAGGTTCATGAAGCTACTATTGTATGGGCTGTGGTCTGCCTAAATAACACACTATACGAGACGCCGCAACATACCCATGCATCCAATAAATATGTGAGTAAAAATAAGCGTGTGATGTACGGAAAGGCCTTGTTGTGATTTATTAGTCATTTTCTGATGAATTTTTCAGTCGTTAGGTCAGGGAATTCAGGAGGAGCACACATTTAAAGGTTTCAAAATCTTCGCATACGATTAACAGGTGCCGTTCGTTTCGTTCAAGCGGAAATTAGAACATTCCATTCGGGGAAACCAATTCACTCAATAAATTCCACTGCAATAGAAATTGGTCGGCAGACCTTAAATTACACTATCTATCCTCTGCGGCGCTTCTTCGAGTGGCTTGTTTCCGGCTTTAAGAAACATTAGGAGAGAAGGTTAACGAATCACCTTTCTCCCCGGTCTCATAGTGCGTACCAAGAGCGTCAGTGCATTCCAAAGACCGCTTGGACTGATTCCATTTTTTCTCAATTGCATGCGGTAGTACACATGTGCCCTCTCACACGTTGTGCTTCAGCCTATCCTGCCTTTTCCGTGCTTCTTAGTGTTTCATTGCATTAGAACGTTCGAATTACAATAATAGAGAAGCTCTTGATCTTGGCGTTTTCCGTCGACTCTTTTCCTTTTTTTTGGTGCCGGCCCACTTCGCACCCCTGCTAGATTTTTTTACGCAAAAAACACACCTCTGAGTTATTATTGGGTGCTCTGGTCGAATTACAAGCACTTTGCGTTTGCCTAGTGTTGTTTATTGCGTCAGAAAATGTAAGTAAATGTGGTAGTTTCTCATCTACCATTTGCTAACAGAGGAATCGAAACTCTTTGACTTTCTTTATGTAGCCCCCGCCAAGATTATGCAAGTATTCCATGCAGCTAACACTTCGGCTGGTCGCCTTCGTGAGAGCCTGGAAAGTCAGTGCGACCTACCCCAGACCTCATCTCGAAATTCGAAACAGTCTCCATAGACTGAAGCATCTGAGAGGCGTCATAAATCACAAGCACCAGCCGTCAACTCATCTTAGACTGCACGGTAGGATTTTTTGAGACCACCGCTAGACTGACTCGCTGTGGGTGGCTTCAGTTGACCTAGCCCATCGGCATGGAGCCGATGGCGCTCGAAGCCCACAAAGGTCAGCGAAAGGTGCGAGTTCACTTATTATGGCTAGGCATTCATCTTACATCTTCCTTACATGTGGGTTTTTGACGCTTATCCAAAGGCCGCCAAAGTTCTGCGCTGAAGTGTGGGGATCTTGCGGAAACATCGCTACACCGCCTGATGACCACCAAGGGGGGGGGGACGGTTGTCTCCGACCTGGGCCAGGACGTCTGAGTATTTTATAATTTTGGGGAACAATGTCAACCAGCATAAATTCCGTGCTAATCATGCGGACGGAGGTCGATGCATCTTATCATTGGGCGGTCCCTCCTCTTGATACGGTAAAAAAGAGGGGTCAGATGGAATGCGCGCATTGGTCTATCAGTCTTTACTCCTACATTCACAGCGCAACGTGCTTCTTTAAGTTGCTAACAGTTCTGATCTCTTTTTCTTTGATCAAATATGTCTCGATTTTGAGTGCAATGACGCATTCATGGGTATCGCTAAGTGTGTCTTTGAATGCAATAATATCAAGGCTTGTTTCACACTACTTCTCATTACGTTAGGTGGGCTTGAGGATAGGCGTTGACCTAGCGCGCTAAGCGCTGTTCATCATTTTTCCATGTGTAGCTCATCCTTTCAAAGCCATACAATCTGATTGATTTTTGAATATAATCTGACCAGGGGCCGTATGCTGTCCTTCCCCGAAGCTGAAAACCCAAAGTTTCCTTTAAATTTATTTGCTTTGAACCGATGTAGTTTCTTCATTTCCAATGCAGGTTTGCTTTTCCTTTTATCAGGGTAATCCCAGGTGGGAAGCTAGAGGAATCTTAAAGGAATTTTCGTCCCCCAACCCGTTCGGGGAGGATAGCATACGGCCCCTGAACAGATTATATTCTTGATGGCATCTGAAATATCTTGAAAGTGTCGTTATTTCGGTCACTCTGCCACGAAACAACTTCACCAACTGAGTGGTTTTGCTCTAAAGAGCTGAAGCTTCTATAGATTCTGGAAGCTATTCGAGAAAGTCTACCCATTGTTCCCGTTTCTTAGTAACACAGCGTACAGAGGAGTGTGGAGAAGTGAGGGGAGCAACAATTGGTCTTGTACCGGCTGAGACTTAGAAGTGTGGCATAGGAGATTTATGATAGACACTTTCTCAAGGGCCTAGCGGTGACCCGTAATGATATATGGGGATTAACATCGAGAAAGGGACAGCCTCCTCTTCAGTTGTGCTCTGGCAGATTCTCTTACGTCTGACAGCACTGACCCTTCCTAGCTTACTGCAGCTTCTCCCGAGGATCCAACTGGTGCCTAGTAAGGTAACAATTTTCTGTGCACTTCATTTGTCTGCTTTTATAAGGTGCTTACAGTCATTTGTATCACACGTCCCTAATTTGCTTCATGGTAATAGTGGATTTTTTCATGTTTGTGCCTAGAGGATGGGACGGCCATTCAAAATGTATGTAGGTGATGGGGATCGATAACAGATGAAATGAGTTGGAAGGGTTTTGGAAAGGGGAAATGCCATTAAATTTGTGCGCTCTTCGCCATCATTCCATTTTGCTCTTACTGACAAATAATTGCTTCAGTAAGGACACCGATGAGTGGTGTAGTTATTTCGGGAGATAAGGGCAGAAATAAGTCATTCGGAAGTTAAGTAGACAAAATGTGCAATACTTTCACAACTGCACACGGCCAATGTAAGCAGGTATCGAAATTTCGAAAGAGATTGCCTTGGGACCATCTCGGCAATATTTACAAGCCGACGTTATGCTGAGGGCAACCTTTCGATTGTTTCCTCCCAGAAGGACACGAGCTGCGACTAGAAGAAGTTGTCGAGCGTTTTCGTCCCCTTACTTTCGAAATTTTTTTTTTGTGGGTAGTGAGGCCTAGGGTGGTTGTCTAGCGAATAAGCGGACAGTAAGAAGCCAGGGTTGTGCGGTTGTTGTGGGTACATACCCTGTACAGTTCTAAATTAGTTAACTTTCCGTAGATATGAATGAGAACGTGGTAGTTCAAACTGCTCATCTTACCATCAGGACCTTCTGAAAATAAGTATCTTGAAACGATGCCGCAGGCATGACCTGGCGGTATCATAAGTGTGCAATCAAGTAGGTAACTTAAATATTGCTGTTGGCGCGGTCCGCCTTTCATCCCGAGCTTGAGTACCGCCACTGGCCCCCCACGGTCCAGCGGCGGTACGGTATCTGAGGACCGCCCACATTTTCTGTATATAAACCCCATTGAATGCATTATTATTGTCGATTCTTACACTAACACGTCGTAATAAATATTACTTGTCATTGGTTAAGTCTTCCATCGGCTAAGTAGAAATAAGTAGAAATTTACCGTAGGGGCCAGTTGGCGGTTCTCGAGCCCAGGGGATGAAAGGGCGAACCGCGCCAACAACAATATTTAAGTTACCTACTTGATTGCACACTTACGATACCGCCAGGTTGCCTGCGGTATCGTTTCAAGAGATACTTAGGCGCAATCGCAATATACGGGGCACCTCTAGGACTAAGCTCTAAAGGAGCAGAAACGCCGGAGAGAACGAAAACGACTCACGCATCCTGGAGTCTCTCTACCTCCAACTAAGGCTTAGTCCGTTTTTAACAAAACCGACGGTTTTTTACGCGGTTTTAAATGCTTTGCTTACACAATGCCCCCGTATTTTGCAATAGCGCCGATATTTATCTTACGAAATTTTAAGGACAACCGTTTGAACTACCACGTTTTCGTTCATTTTTACGAAAGGTTCGCTTGATTAGGAGTGTATAGGTTGTGAATCCACAACAGGGTCGCATGAGGAAACACCAACCAGTCTCACTTCTCTAGCTCAGTCCAGGTCGTTTCACAGTGTTAGGTGCAGATAGGAGCTGATGCCCGCCGAAGGTCTGCGGCTGTTCAAAATCCTTGCCTTGCCTTGACCGTAGGCTACTATCATAGCTCCTTGAAGGGAAAGATTCGAGACAGAGAATCAATTATAGAGGATTTTGACGACTACTCCAGGTTCCTGGCCCCATTTTTTTCTTTGATAGGAGTGAATTGAAAAGGCGCTCAGGGCTGGCGTCGTGCGTTAGACTCTGCTCTAACTAGGACGATTCTTTCCTGAAGGATATCACAAATTATCTTTACGGTAATTCTCCCAGCCAGCCCATGTCGTCAATCTTTCTATGGTTATTCTCATTATTCTTTATTCATTACCAGATTGGTCCCCCGGCAAGCGCCGGAACCTCCCTACCTTGCGTAAGCTTTCCCTTCTCCCTCCTCTCCTTACTCTCCCCTCGTTCCCCTCTGCTCGCCGGCTACCACAGCATCACCTTGTGGAATGACCGAAAGTGTGCTAAGTGCGGTGTTTATATAGCCGTTGGGTGTTATCACAATCATGCCATTGCAAAACATTGATATCTCAAATCCTGTAAGCTACCCGATTTGTTAGCGGTTTGTTTATCCCATGAGCTTCCTTCTCACTCACTTCATTTTGCGGACGGACACACATACATAC
>MU888865.1:0-22951 GCA_036418205.1 Ostertagia ostertagi
GGTCGACCTCGACGGTTGCTGCTAACCCGAAGGAACATATATCGTTGAAGAATGGGGGTAGCAGGAGCGGTGGTCATTAGGCAATAATTACAGGATAAGTCCCAAAATAGTCAGGTTCTCATTTGTGAATAGGAACCACTATGAATACGAAAATTTTTTCAGAGGGTGGTGAATCAAAAATCTACTGGTTGCTGAGAAATGGAGATGTGTGAAGACAAACACCTGCACCTTTTGAAGTGAAGAACACAAGCATTTGGAAACAGGAAGTCGAAGAATCACGCGAAACCAAATTGTGTAGGGGAATTCATACCGAGACTACTTCGCAATTATAGGATTAGTAAAAGGATTTTCGGAGACATTTCAGTACCTACAGAGGGATTGTTTTACAAAAGAAAGGGAAAATATTTGATGGTAATCGATTTCATTAGAGTGTAGATTTCAGGAAAGGGACCGGCCAAACTCCTAAGGAACCTTCAAATTTGATGTTCCTGAGTTTTTGTACTCTCCGAAACACGTCCCCTAAATAGGTCCGAATGTCGACATCGTTTTTAGAACAAACTTAGAAAGATTTCATGGCAAAGATTCCTGAGAAATATGGTGGATTTCTTAATTCTTACGGTGTTGTTGACATCTTCACCTTATCTTCAAGAAATAGCTTCAAGAAATGTCTCACATCTTAGGGAAAAGGAGATGAAGGAATTCTAGAGATAGTTTTCATCTCGTATGTAACATTGTCGAAAGAATCTATAGGCTGTCAGAGAAAAAAAAGCAATTTATTCATATTTTAGCAGAGGCAATGGTACACCGCCGAGATGTGAGGGCCCCTGAAAAAAATGACCTGCTCGCACACACACCTGTTACATTGGCATGCGCGTGTAGTTAAGGAGCTTTACTAAAAAGTAGAAGTTGGAGGTATTTGAGTGATTTTATTCAACTTTAGAAATAGGAAGTCGAACACACAAGTCAATCAGCTTGTCTACCTTTGCGGCACTTTTCGCTTAAAACTTCGAGATATTTTTACTGAAACTTTTCTGGCCACTTGACGCAGCATTTTATCGCGAACAGAACACGGTTTTTAGGCGATATGGAACATGGCGATTGAAATTGTAGAACATAGTCAGCATTAGCAATTAACCCCGCTTCAACAAGAAGTGATCGTTGTTGTGACGCTGCTGAGTTCGTTAAGTCAAAAAAGTAACATGCAAAATTACATGTAGTAAAAAGAAATCGGCAAAGGTCATAACAAGACAACAAAACGGATAGATTTTCATAGCTTAAATACTTTCTCTGAGTGATACAAGCAGTCAGAGGAGTGGATCCATAGAATGATCTCCGCCTCGCAAATGACAGCCTTATCCACAAATGCTTTTACGCTGATCCAACTCACGTCAAAGTCCCTCTATAAAGTGACTTAGCCTTCCTCTATAAAGTGACTTAGCCTTACGCCCATGACTTAGTATATACAACACAATATCACACTGCAGATTAACACGAATATTCAAATGCTTCCCATAAGCATTTGAATAGCACGCAGAATATGACAGGTAAATTTGCAATCATTACTAAGAAAAGTTAAAACTCATCAAACTTCAGCTGTAGCCTGGTACCAAATGAGCAGCTTTGAATACGCTTCTTTATTAGGATTTGGAACAATTTGTCCTTCAATGGACAATCGAGAATGCGTTAGAACATGGAGATACCTGTGGCGCAAGTACTGAACTTGATCTGGCTACTTTGCCACATGTTACAATCACTTCTCACTCGCCGAACCAAGGGATTCCGGATTTCATTCATTTCTAGGGTTCTATCCATCCGAGATGAAGCCTACGCTCACTTCAAAATTTCATGTTTCGCTCTATTGCGCACATCGTCAGAAACGGATAAGAACTTTATAACGCAATGCCACCTCTCATAAATGAACCTCGGGCTCATGATAAACATCGGTTACTTACAGAATTAGCTGACATTGTGATTAATATTGAAAAAAGAGAACAAAAAAGAAAACAAAAAATAAAAATTTATTGAAGAAGGGATGACCCAGCTTTACTCGAAGAAGGCCAAACACAGCTAATGCCCATAGAGCGTTTTGTGATGAAGGATGGATAAGGGGAAAATCGACTTGTATAAAAAGCAGAAGGTGCAGAAGACATGTAAAGACCGCTGCAATGATGCTTCCATCCATCCAATGTTACATGTCAATAAGTGAATAAACCATGGACTGCAAGTAGTAGCAGAAAGAATTAAAACTCTATCAATCGCAGAAAGAATCATCTTGAAGACTAGGAAGGAACACTCAGGGAGCAGTTGCTACAGTGACAAGTTAACATTCCTAATTCATTAGATTACAGAGAGAAACGAAGTTGCGCAAGGAGTACGCTGCTATTAATGCTTCTAACTAGCATTTGGCGTATAGTAGGAAACTATGAAGTGTCACGACAGCCTTTCAGAAGCTATCGAAAAAAAAAACTTACCGAGAGCTAATAATCTTTGCATGCATGTACTATGCAAGCATTCATCGATTCATATGAAATTAGCTCCATATACTGCAAGCGAAACGCATTTCAAAAACTTTTTTCAACAGTGGATTAAGAGTTCATGCGTCGTTTCTATGGAAATGTGAAAGACAAAGAAAATAAAACTAACAGCACTGCGAAGTTCAAAATGAGCCGATACCAGCACGAATTCAAGCACATGCATTGAGAACGTCAGCATAATAGAACTAATCGTGAGATAGTGGTGCACTCTAAAACAATCGTTAATATTGTCTGTTGCCGGTTGCAATTCTGTTGACAATAATTACGCAAACGTTTGACACATAAAATCGAGAGGAAAATATCTTATGGATATGTCAGTCAAGGCAGCATCTTTTCATTCAAATGCATCTTTGGTCCATCAGTGCTTCAGAAAGTACGTTCAGAGGAAAAGATTCCCGCCAGCAGTATCAAGAAAATAAAAGTAATAGCTAGTAGTGACATGTATGCAGCGTGCTTAGGCTGATGTCAGAGTCCGCGATCCGTCGCAGGTTTCGCTGATTTTGTCGATTTTCGCGATTTGCGCGATTGACGCGGCGGGTCACGGAAATCACAAGAGTCCGATCAATACGGCAAAGTGTTCTAGCCGCCACTTCTGCTTGATAGTGAATGACGACTGCTCATGATTCCACTTCTTTCATATTCAGTTCAAATGTTCAAATGGGGCACTTGCAATGTTTGCGATCCGTCGCAGGTTTTCGCGCAAATCGCTAAAAATCGCGCAAATCGCGAAAATAAAATCAGCGAAACCTGCGACGGATTCGCGGGCTCTGACATCAGCCTTAGAGTTATTGTTGGAACAGCAGAGCATTCAAAATGCGAACAGTTCTTACGTACAACTCTTCAGGAATCCTCTGAGTACTAGAGGCTTTTTCAAGAGGGAGTGCCGAAGGACAAATTTGGAGAGCGTCACATGGTATTGCTGCTGCATTGTGGTCTGTGGAAAGAACCCTATTCGAACCGCAAACAGCAAGCTTGCACCTCACCTCACGCCAAGGTCGCTTCATTGGTAACATTCCCGCGCCGAGGGATTATACATCTGCTCCCACAAGTTATTGTGTATGCCGAATCAAATCAAATTCAAAGGGCGCTTGATTCATGTGGGATATAGTCGAATATGTAGAATACCAAAAAAGGAATTGATCAAAAGACCTGAATTCGTGTTTTTCGCTCAGAGCGCTTGGAAAGTTTGACAATAGTCTGCTTGGTCGACGTCAGAAGGTGAGCAAACGACTAGAGAGGAAATGCGACTACAGTCGACCGATACGTGCGGGAAGAGTCATGTTCTTACCTTGAGGGATGAAGGTCTAGGGAATAAACAATATCATACATTTCCTAAATGAGAAGACTCATCCTTCTTCGCAATGTATCGATGGGCCATGTATTCGCTCAAGCGCAGACTCTCATCGCCCACAAAGAGGGATTCCACGATGAAGTCGAAGGTTGAAGAAGGGGAAAATACCTAAAGAAAAGGCAGGCACCCCCCAAAATTTGCAAAATGATGCGCACTTCGAAGCGGAAGAAATGCTCCCAGCGGCCTAGCAAGGCCGTACCCCCACCGATCGACCGACTGCTCGCCGTCTGTCTG
This sequence comes from Ostertagia ostertagi, assembly GCA_036418205.1. NCBI lineage: Eukaryota > Metazoa > Nematoda > Chromadorea > Rhabditida > Trichostrongylidae > Ostertagia > Ostertagia ostertagi. Next base: position 4,120 of record MU888865.1, read on the forward strand.
TAGCCGCTCTAGAAGAGAGAGTGTAAGCGTTGATGAGGTTAACACCGATGAAAACCTCAACAAAACACCTAACGACCCATTGCCCCGTTTCCCACCGTTTTTCGCGGCTTTATTCTTTACCACTACGCCCAATCACTGGCCACTACTACTTGGATTCCTAACGAGCTGCTTTTAATCGCAGACTCCGCTTTTCAGGAGAGAGAGAGCAAAATACCCACTCGCGGACCGATAAAGCCGAAGGAGACTTTGAAACACGTTAAAACGGGAGGAGTTCCTTGCCCCTTATACCCCTTGCTCTGCAATTCTATAGAGCAAGTGGATCTACGACTTTCCCCAGAAAAATGCTGCCCCGCCCAATGACAGGAGTCCTGGAATAATCACGCTCAAATCCTATTTTAGCTTGCCACCCGAAAAATTTCATCATCGTTTAATCAAGAAAGCGATATCACGAACTCTCGAATGTAGAACATCGAAACCATAAGACCGGATTCCTTCCCAAAAGACCAGAATACTATCCAGAATCAGAATAACTAATTTTCCGAATCAAATCATACCTAAAGCCACTGCATTTGAAAGCGGGATGAAGAAATACAATAAACTTGTTCAAGATAAGACGTGCTCCCCTGGTTGAGTAGTTGGCTAAGAAAAATCAAACGTCGTGTCAACATAAGATACCCCCGAGTATTCTGTAAAATTGTAGTAATCTTTCCAACATATTTAGTAAACACGACACTTAAGCTCGGCTAAACCAGGGCTCCGCTTCGGTAAGAAATGTTTGGAGAACAATGAAAATTAGGCAGTTCTGATACAGAAAATGTAAAGCGTCATAGGCGCTCCAAGAAAAAAAATGAAAAAAAGACTGGTGGTACGTAGACGCCAAGTTGCACATCAAACCCTTTTTCGCTGCTACCTTCCAGAAATTCTTACCTGCAAATGGAAAACCTTTCCATCGACAGTGATTGTGAAAAGGCTGTTATTTTCGCCATCAATGCCTACAACAGCACCATGAAGTCGCATTAGCAACCTAAAACATTCAATTCAACAAGCGATAATAACTAATCCCAAAGTATACAATAACCCCGCCACATTGTTCGAAGGAATTGTTTCCCCTTGTTAGAAAAGTAAAACGAAGATGAGCGTGAATAGAAAGCATTAAGCTATTCAATCATCGAAATACAGCGGCAAAAATCCCAGAAATGACTGACTGACCTCACAGCCTTGTACAGAAAAAGCAAAATGCGAAAACAATTTGAAAATTGGGTACGGGTTAGGCACCATTTCCATTATCTGATGGCATTTCGCTCTTGAAGCTGGCGAAAGTGTTGAATAAATACTTTGCTTTTGAGTGTGTTAGTTTATCAGTTTGTCGATATGCATGATGTTGGTGCGAAAGATTTACATTACCGTAATATATGCGAAATGCAGTTAGCAATTTGTGTGACACCATAACACCGAAGCTACCGAATTGTTCGTTCTAATGCTAGAGAGCAAGAACGGACGTGTTTCACAGTGTCTATGAATTATGAAATGTCTTGAAAAAAAACTGCATGTGCTGCAAAACATATACAGTACACCGTGTGTGGCAAGCGATTCCCTTTTCATACCACTTTTTGATGAAAGGGTGTGATAAGGAAAGCGACAGGACAATTGAGCGCAGCCAAAAATAGCAAACCCATCGCTGTTGTGGTATCAAATATTTACTATGCGGCTACCAGTGCGACTACTTTTTCTACTACTAAAACACCTAATCAGTTCACCTGCAATTCCACAGAATGTTGACGTCTCAACCAAAAAGATGTCGGAAACCGACCGCTAACAGAACTAGAGGTCATATTAATGACCATACACAGTTGAGTATCAAAAGAATACGGTCACCATCGTGATCACCTCGTTTACTATAGAACAATTCCTTCTTTTATCTACTCGATAAATAGGCAACTGAGTTAGCACAGGAGAGATAGGCAAGTATTCGGGGTGTACTAACGGAGTGTACTCATGAAAGGGAGGAAATTCTGGCAATTGTCAAAAAGAAAACAATCATGCGATAAAATCACTATGTAAGTCAGTTCCTTGGTCTCCCTGCTGTTGGTCTAGGAGTATACTAGCAGAAAAAAACCTCCCGGAATGTGACACAGAAAGGATCAGGAAAACCTGACCGCCAAAAAAAACTAGATTGATATATTTGATCTCGCTGTGTCAACTTAATGAGGTGTTCTGACTGCGATAAACTACTATATAGAAAAAATAAAATCGTTGATAATAATAATCACTGAGTACACTAGCTATTATTCCACAAGGTGGTGCTTTGCACTAGAAAATCAGCATCTGGGTAAGACATGTCGCATACACAGCGCAAGAGGACTCCACCGCTGTTGGGTAAAGAAATTAGCCTTCAATAAGAAGGGTTACGGGAGCACTGGAGAAAATATTCCCTGCACAAACTTTTCATTGATCACTTTAACCCATTAGAATCGTGAAGCAGTTGTCGAATAAGCAGATTAGTCATCGAGCTCAGACCGCGATTATCGCCCATTTACCGTAATTGGTTAATGAGCTTTCGCTTTCATTACCGCTACAAACGATCATCTCCTCTATCTCCACAACCAAACACTTGATATTTTTCTAACTAATGTATTACGACAAACACAGGGTACCGATAGTCTATGAAATGATAGGCGCAATGTGGCTCGGGGGGGGCACCGCCGCATCAACACGGAAACGCTCCGTTTTAGGACTAAGCTTTTGAAGAGGAGAGGAACTCCGGTGTACGGAAGCAATTTTCGTATTCTCCGGAGTTCGTCCCTGCTGTTTAGGCTTAGTCCTAGATGACTTTTCTCAGAGTGCCCCCCCCCCCGAGCCACATTGCGCCAAATGATACAAAGGAAAAGAAATTAGAGCAGCCATAATAAAGTGAAAGCGATATAAGAAGGAACGCAGGTCAATCAACAAGTAAACATTGGTCACGGAACTGCGCTTACCTCGTTGTTGGCCTTTAAGCATTTTTTCTCTGGATGTGTAGTATAGCAATGCATCTTCTTCAAGACGAAACCACCGATACTGCCAGCCATGAACCATATTGGTCCATTTCGATAAAGGGCCTTCCATCTGAAATAAAGTAGCTGTTTTTGGAGAAGAAGTGCCCGCGACGGATGCAAATAAAAGGTTCGTGTGAAGGGCATTAAAAGCGAGTAACACTGCTTCGAGAATAAAGTCAATAAGCGCAGCGAGCACAAGCAGCGAGACTGAATTCTGTGCGCAGCGAGCGCCTTCCCCGCCACGCCCACAACGCAAGCGGTGCACGGAAACGGCTCGAGGGCAGCCGGATTTCCTTCATCAATTCGGTTCAAGGAACTTGTGTTGAACTATTGCGAACACGATCAAAGGAATGTTCATTTGTTCACAAAGAGATTCCCCTCAACATTTTGAAGGCGACCTAGCTAGAACGCATATCAGCGACGGGCACTGCACTCGCTAGACACTTAATCAGGTCGCAACGGTGTAATTTTCTCCGTTGAGCAGCCAGCTAGCAGCAACTGCTGACTGTCTGGGAAATCGCAAAGTAGAAGCACATAAAACAGACGAGAACTTTGAGAGACTCAGTGCTTCTCTTGCCTCGACGCTTCTGTAACCACAAGGATGCAAACCCCATTGCAAAAATCTAATTTTGTAGAATAATTTTTGCAACTTTTCATAAAAAGAGTCAAAAACCGATTGACAGCACATCGGTGCTAACAACATTGATTTCGACGTCATTTATCACGTTTTGTCTGTAATGCACAGGGCACTGCCCTTTTAACAGCTTGTGAAAAATTTGCTTGCTTTCATTTCATGTTTGTCGATGTTGTGCACGATGAAAGCCGTATGGGAAATCATTGCTACTTTGTCCGAACTCTCCGCACTCGACTGCACTTGTAGTATTACTGTGCGTGGATTCAATTGGGAGGAAAACGCAGTTTTTAGGTTTATGGAGTTCTAGCTCCTCCATGGCGCCTATAATTCACATTTTTATTGCTATGGTTTTGACAGCAATGGTTTTGAAGATGTGGTGCTCCGATGTTTTTCTTTTGAACGACTCTGTTTGGCTTTATCGGCTCTCTGTCGACCATTTAGTGGTCTTATAGTTAGCTGCTCTGCTAGCTGTTCTTTGCGACGCTAGTGAAACACCAAAAAGAATCAAGTTACCAACTCTTTCCACAGCATCCATGTAAGGTACATTGCCTACTTATTAGGTGTGCAGTTTAATAATAGAGTCACTCATGCATAAAGGATGAAGGATAAAGCAGCGCTGCTCAATCTACGGTGGGATGCGTCCCGCTTTCTGCTTCCATTCGAAATCGATCGCAACGATCTGTTTCTACTTGGAACGTAACGGGATTTTGAAGGCGTTTGCGTCTGATTCCTTCATGCGTTCTGTGATCCCAGTTCTCCATTTCTCTTAAGAAGGTATGCGAATTGTGCCATAGACCGAGTTCAACTCGTCATTTTTGGAGAATCGGAGAAAGAGCGAAAAGGAATGGATAGGCATCAGTTCATCCTTTTGTAGCCTGCTTGGAGAATGAGGAGAAACCCAATACGTAGTCATTCTTCTTCGCAAATTTTCCAGTTTCGAGTTCTTACACGCTGAGCACAACATGGTCATAGGATGGATCAGACTTCGCGGGAAATCGCTACAGGTCACTCAACTTTGACGGTGGGGTAAGAGCCGGTACCCATGGAGCTGGCTAGTGTCCAATTTTCTAAAGGAGCTTGTACACTCACCGGCTCCTCGAGGGCATTGCTCTGCGGATACTCACATACTTCTCGGAAACACACGTAGAGCACCAAATCCCTTTAGTTGCGCGATTAGTTAGCGATTCAGCCACCTGACGTAGTGTTCAATCTCCTCTGCTGTGGGCCTTCTGGTTAGAGGCGATGTGAGATTTGCGAATCGCGCGATTCGCTATAGCGTGCTGCGTCGCGCCGCGGCAGTGAATCACTCACTGCTGATCCGCACGCGATCGCGGCGCTCCATAGGTTACGCAAAGTCTGAACAGTCGACTTACGCTAGTCCGGGCCTCATCATTAGGAAAGGCATTCCAGTTTTTTTTTCCTTATAACCTTCATTAGATCCATAGAAAATGACAATTACACAATGCTGAAAGCCCTCTTATTTTCATCAGTGATCTCGCCTTGTTCATTGATCATTTAGAAATAACGTTAGTCTGCTCTGTTCCAGGAAACTGAATCACATCTTATGTTGGATCGTCCTGCGGCAGAGAACCGTCAAAATGAAGAGGATTCCCGATTGATGCTCTCTCGCGAACAGGTTCGCCAACATCGTGAAGAAGAGGTTATTTTCTTTACTGCATAGTAATTTCTTTTGTGTTGCACGACTCGGTCGCCGAGCAGAAAGTATACTTTGTATTTTTTCCATTATAGGGCAGCTAGTATAGGCATTAGCTTGAGACATTTCATTTTTTTGTGTGCAGGCATTTTCTTACGCCAAATCTGGGCAAATAGAATGTAGTAAGGCGAGCTCCAAAAGTGCGCACCTGAAACGTTCTTATTCTTCCACTTTACAACCAAGATCCCTTCTGGAAGCTTCAGTGCCGGGGTCTCACTAGAGGCGGAAGGTCCCCGCAACTGTGTGACCGACTGCATTGCAGTCCCACTATGAAGTCAGGTATTGCTATTTTTTAGGCCGTCATTTACTGATTACTTCCGCCGCACACTTGACAGTCGTTCATTGCCATTTTTGAATTGTCATTTACTGATTACTTCCGCTACGCACTTGGAAGGTTCCGCGTAAAATTGATGAGTCTGCGACTTCTGAGAGTGGAAGCATGTTTTGGGTTCTGCAATTCCTTGTCATAATTCACTGTCCTTTCTTCGGAAAGATTATGTTTTCATTTGAATCAATTCTCGTTTTCTAGAGCCTCAAGCTTTCATTTGGTCACCACATAACAACCTTACTCTCAAATTGATGGAGTAATAGCGACTGATAATGGTGTCATGGAAAGGAAATGTCCACACGAGTATTTTGAACGCAACCGCACTAATGTAATGAGGCTACCATTGGCCGTATCCTATCCTGCTCTTGAGTGATTCCCGCCGCTGATCCCATCCTACGCTGCGGGAAACAAGGTTACTTATCATTAATAAACCCTAAAGCCATTGTCGCGCACTTTTGAGACACGGCAGCGGCACATCTGTGATACTCGTGAGCTACTCTATCCCAGCCACTGACAGGATTCTACGACTCACTCCTGCTGGTGATCTTGCTTCAAATTGAAATCCACTCTGAGAAGTCTTTTTTCGTTGGCAGATAAATCACTCGAGTCTTATCTTGAAGATTACAGTTCAGGCGATTGTAGCATGGGTGCAGTATCAGTGAAAAATTTTGTACGACTGCGCTTAGTTTGGAGAGTTGTTCGCGTAACCATCTACTACTGGGAGTCAAACAAAGAAGGCATGGACAGGTTGGAGAAAGATGAGAATACCGAAGAAATCGAATTGCTTAAATGGTGACATGTCCTATCACTGACATTCAAGATGTGGCCGGAAGCCTTGCTATGACAGTGTGCACGTTTATGTTGGTTGCATACGGTTTTGGTATCATTGACTGGTACCTGAAATACAGATAAGACAGTTATAGCTGTCCGCCCACATTTATTCACTGCGCTGTACAAGTACCAGCATGGTCGCGATACGCCCTCGCACCGAAGGCCGATGTCATAGTTTGCGCAACTCGATTCGCTAGCGAATCGCTAGATCCGAGCGTTGCACCAGCGAATCGAACTTTGCGCCAGCGAGTCGAACGATGTACCAGCGAGTCGAACTAGGTACCAGCGACTCAATAGTGGCGGGACCCAACGTTTAAAGGAAGCCCGCCACTTTCAAACAGTGTCCACTGTCAAGTCCCGCCACTTTCAAACAGCGTCCACTGTCACGTGACACTGTTTGAAAGTGGCGGGCTTCCTTTAAACGTTGGGTCCCGCCACTATTGAGTCGCTGGTACCTAGTTCGACTCGCTGGTACATCGTTCGACTCGCTGGCGCAAAGTTCGATTCGCTGGTGCAACGTTCGATTCGCTGGCGCAACGCTCGGATCTAGCGATTCGCTAGCGAATCGCTCGATTCGCAAACTATGACATCGGCCATCGGCGCCTCGCAACGGCTCTGGCAGCCATTATGTGAACGTAATAGTAGGCGAAATGAATCGTAAATGGTGGAGTCTCTTCGAATAGAAAGTGAAATCAAGGATTAATACGATTATGAATTGTTGCGGGGAGCCACTGATTCATTCAGTATGAAATATCTAGACCTAATTGTCTTCCAGAGTAACATGTACCCAGCATGGAACCAAAACGACTCAGAGCCGACTACGGAGAGATGTCCAATGAGATGGTTAGTATTACGTCCCTGTAGCCTGACAGGTTAGGTGGCAGTGAGAAAAATGCGTAAAATGCGTATTATTGAAGTCGTGTAATAGGGATGTTAGAGCCTCAGTAAAGCTGGTGCCAGACTTTTGCGAAATCGAGCGATTCGCTAGCGAATCGCTGATCCGAGCGTTGCGCCAGCGAATCGAACGTTGCACCAGCGAATCGAACTTTGCGCCAGCGAGTCGAACGATGTACCAGCGAGTCGAACTAGGTACCAGCGACTCAATAGTGGCGGGACCCAACGTTTAAAGGAAGCCCGCCACCTTCAAACAGTGTCACGTGACAGTGGACGCTGTTTGAAAGTGGCGGGCTCTTTAAACGTTGGGTCCGCCACTATTGAGTCGCTGGTACATCGTTCGACTCGCTGGCGCAAAGTTCGATTCGCTGGTGCAACGTTCGATTCGCTGGCGCAACGCTCGGATCTAGCGATTCGCTAGCGAATCGCTCGCCTCACATCGTTCGATCCGCTGGTGCAGCGCCTGTACACCACGACTCGCTAGCGAATTGATGGATTCGGTAGCGAATCGCTGAATTCGCAAAGTCTGACATCGGCCTAATGGATTGATATGGCTCATCTTTTCAGATTGAAGTAATTGCCACGGACGATTTGCTTGCGGAGGCCGTGGAAGAAGTAGGTGATCTAACGGAAGGACGAGAGTACGTGTACCAATACGACAACATGGTTCATACGCAGCATGATCAAAACATTATTTTCCAGGTTGGTCTTAAGATACAGGGATTTCGATGATGTAGTCAATTGTAATCGCCGCAACAATCACTCTTCAGCTCTATCAACCAATAGAAACAGTCAACGGCACATTTTTGTGTAGAATCTGCATGGAACTTGGTGACACGATCGAATTTGAATCCAAAGCGGATTATGCTCATCATCGTTACAAAGTCCATGGGTCATATAATGTAAGTTTTTATTTTTGCACTTATTTAGAAAAACGCTCTTAACCGACAAGTGCAATCAGCTGTGACTAATATGGTCAGCGTAAGACTAGGTGCAGTACGCGTGCTACGCGCATGCCTTGGAGATTGCATAGCAAGTCGGATCCCGCCAGGCCAACCAACTCTTCCTTCCTTACGGCGCTGCTTGCCTTGCTCTGGATTTTTGAATGGAAAAAAATGCTGAAGGCGCAGGTCATTGAGTTGTCATATTACATCGAAAGTCACTTCAACTTTGGAATCAGTTGAAATATTGAGTTATGTCTGCATTCCAAAGTGTAGAGTATTGCGCAACACTCACGCTCGTTCTTTTCGCTCTAAGGACATAATTCTGAGATCTTATTGCTAAAATGATGGCGGTGGAGTACACAGAAGGGTACTTGAGCAGCTGAGCTTCGCAGAACTCACCTATATGGCTTGTCTTCTTTTTCTGTGCGAACGACAGGTGTGAACAATTAGGCTCACGATCGGCCATCCGCGGTTGTGGCTTACGAGTTATCTCCATCTCAGTGCAGATCTTTTCTAGGCAACAATCCATCCTTCTCCTCCCCCACCTTTCCCCCGGGCTCGTGAACATTTTTGCGGCGCTGTTCCTCTTTGCTGCATCCGTATTGATCGCACCATCGTTAACACGAACATGTTGGCTCGTGTTCTCTTAAGAATTGCGGAAACAGGACAATGTGCATAGCTCAGAGCTGCGGAGTCTGACTCATATAGAGTGAGCCAATTGAACCTCGAAGGAATTGCTTGAGTGCATATGTGGAGTTTGGCCCTCGATCGTAATGCCACCTTTCGCCCACGTGTAAGCTCGCAGGTAGTCCACATTCATTAAAGAGCGCGCGAAAGTTCAGCTGGTGTAAGAAACAGACCTGTAAAGGGCACTACCGGCGGATTAGCCTGCCCACTCTCGGCACTTTCCCACGCTTGGCGATATTTTTCTCCCGTTCGTATACGTTGGCGTGTCTCGGCGCTTCATACGGATATAAGGCCCAAACACCACAAAATTGGCTGGTCACTCGTCGCTTCGCGATGATGCGATCGCCCAGTCTGCATCCTACACCCAGGGTAGTAGCGAGGATTTAGGGATGTTTCAACAGGCGTCGAAGCTGCTCCCACCGTTTCTGCTAGCCATGTCCTGGGTCGCTTCAGATGTTCGTATGTCCAGTTTGTAAGTCCGCTCCGAGATAGACATGAATGGAGACGGTTGATGAGCCGTCTCTTGGTGACTTTACGCGTTAAAATCGTCTATTAAAACGCTCACCAGCACCCAGGCGTTCTTTATGAACCTGCTCTTTGTTCACGTAGATTCGTGCCACTCATCTTCTTGTTCTTTCGTCTATTTAGCGAGCGTTGTCTCAGATTCCCCGTATACTACTTTAGAAGAAACGGGTGTCACCCGAATGCACGTTTACAAAGAGCGGTCCATCCACACAAGTGCCGCTCTAATCCTGATCCGGGAACTTCACTGTTCTCTTTCAAAGGTGTTGTGAACAACGTTGAGGAGGTGGTGTCGCTGTATTTGACAATCTCCCCCGAAGATGGCGGTGTCAGACTGCAAGGTTAGCGAGTCGCTAGTAGCGGGTCCGCGTGGTCGATAGTAACGATTCGTGGTCGGCGGTCGCCAACGAATTTGAGATTCGCTCTAGGGGAAATCAGGGACTCGCTACTAGCAAGGGCGCTTCATTCGCAAAGTTTGACAGCGCCCCGAAACAGTTTCACCGTTGTATTGCAGTGAGTGTTGCAGTTGGGGCATCTTCTTATACATAAGAGCTGCTCCCCTTGGACGATTAGTGCAAATAGAGTCGCGTTCTTTTCTACACTTTTAAGTAACCTTCTGGTTACTTACGAAATCTAGTGTAATGAAATCCTCCACAGAAAATTGAAATATTCTAGTCGGGTAAATTTGTAGTGGGGCACTACCTAAATCACTTAATCACGCATCACCTTGACTGTCCAGATCCGATAGTTCTCACTCACACTTGCTTCAAGTATCTGGACTGCTTCACGTTTGACTGCATTTTCAGAACAATCACATATGCCCTGTTCTACACTGCCGAGAAATATACGCATCCATGACAGTTTTGAGGAAACATCTCGTTGTAAGTCGGCTACTGATTTATCCTAAATTTCGGAGGCTAAGCTCTTTGTTTCAGATTGACCACAAGATGCCCATTGAAATGCATTTTCGAACGTTTGCCAACATTGGCGAGTTTGAAGTAAGTGTGGGTGATCACTGCTGCATAAAATCTCATTGCTAATGCCAATCTCTTCAGCGTTTTCGCCATTTGGTGGAGATTTTGTGTAATTGTCGATTCATGATGCATACAAAGCAACCGCACAATAAGCGACAAATCATGCATTGCTCAAAGAGCGAACACAAAATCATTCTGCAATCGCGAAGGTTTGCAATTTATCTATGCTGGCACTTGATGCACTATGCTGATCATTGTGGACAAGTTGTAATAGGCTAGAAAACAAAATAATCAATGGAAACTCGCATATATGCATCCATATTGACCTTTATTATAACTGATCTCGAATTCTATCATTTCTTTCTGAATGTTATGAACTTTACGTGTTTAGGCACAAATTACCTCATGTTCGAATGATGAAGGAGGGAGCACAGTGTCCTGCTCACATCTCTTTCAGGATCGATTCAAAGACTGGGTAACTACGTCAACCTATTGTTTTATTTGTTTACTTTCAGGCAATAGCTTTGAGAATATAGTCGAACTGTTCTCGATGATCAAATTTCGCCTAGACATTATAGTGACCTTTTGTTTATTTAAAACCAATTTTGTCCCCTGGCTAGCGCCGCATGCCCCCTTTCTTGCGTACGCTTCAAGCCTTCTACAGGTTGTTGACTTCCACTTGTGTGGTCAACATCTTTTGGGATACTCATGCACGATATTGTTAAGAGTCTTATCAAATGAGATCATGTTAGAATGAAGATTCAGTACTGATTCAGACCATAGCTTTGTTCGTGGTTGGTTTCCCTCCCTTTTCTGCCCTCCGGCTGCCACAGCACATGTGCACTGGCTGTTTATATAGCAGATAGGGTTGTAAGCAGTGGTTTTGCCCTCTTAACACACCTAGAGGCACATGGTGGAGGAAGAGGCATGCAGGCATACAAACACACGGACACGCAACACACCAAGTTTTTGTTTCATGAAGTAATTTGATAGTTCTGCCATTGCAGACAGGTGGACGCTTTCTACCAGCTATTTCATTATGGGCACGCTCGAGAGTACCGTGATCCCACCGAAGATGGATTGGAATTTGACTGCGATTCAATGGTGCGTTTTATTTTCACGAGTGGTCTAATCGCGAGGGCTTTCAGAAACGTATGTTGTAGGCTGACCCAATTATACCTGGCGTGTTTTATTCGATAGCTGTGTTTGTTTGCACAGTGCTTTCAGAGCTTTTTAGCCTTCTCAAAAACTCGAATTAGTACTACCAGAAAGTTCTAACTTAAAAATAAAAGTGTTTGCCATTTGTGCGATCACGCATTGTATCCACAACCTTATGATCTATCCCAACTATAGAGCCGTCCATGTTTTTTTTGTGTTGGCTTTCTTAAGAAAAAGTGGTAGCTGTGCATTATTTCGTTTGTATATGGCACTACAAGCATGCCAGTGGGATATGTAATGACATGGTTGTTTCTCTAACCCGAAATTATTTCTGTTTTTTTTTAGCCCAATCGGCCAATTGATGTAGTTTTCCCTGAGGCACCCGATCATCCGGCTGACCGGCCAATGCAATATGTGCAGGTACTCGATTGAGTTGATTGTATTTCTTAACCACTATACAACATTTGTTAAGCTCTACTTACCTCAATTTCAGATTGATCTGCTTAGCGCTGACAGCTGTGTCTATGTAAATACCATATATTCGCATATTTTGGTTATGACAGATATAAAGACAGGATTTATATTCGCGAAGCCAATTCCTGAAAGTGGACCACGACAACTACTTATCCGAATCTTAACCGATATATTTCTTCAGTTCGGAGTTCCAGGCGAGCTTGCTTTGTGATACCTAAGCACAGCATTGCTTTCAGAAGCTGTATTATCATGAGAATTTTTCTTTGAAACAGTCGTATAATAGGAAAAGTGTCAAAGAAGTATCACAAAAACTCAAGGGTTGTAGAGTTCTAGAGCTTAGAAAGTTCTGCAACCGCTCCTGTATCGCAAAACTCATACAGAACCAGCTTCGGCACAGTCGACCGTTTCCTCTTCATACGTTTCAAGGTCCTTAACAATGGAATCATATTTTGCTGAAATTTTTCGTTGGATCCATATTTCATGGGCGGAAGTGGTGTAGTGGCAAGTGGCACGCTTACCACGCGAGCGGTCCGGGGATCAAATCCTGGGTCGTGAGTCGCCCGGGCCAACCAAGCCTTCCATCCCTCCGGGGTCGGTTAATTGGTACCAGACTTGTCTGGGAGGATAAAAACACTGACTTGTACATCGGCTGGCCCCGCAAGTCATTGTATAGGCCACATCGCATTCAAACGCCACTACGAATGTACAAATGGAAGTAGAATGCGTGCCGCATCCCAAAAAGGATTGATCAACGGCAAATGCTTTATCCTTTATCCTTTATCCTTTTTTCAAGTAATGGCTCAATTCAAATTCTTCCTACAATATTATACGAATATTACCGGATTTCAACACTATTGCAGAAGGCTTCAGCTGCAGTCATTCCGTGACTTTAATACGTGACGTGATCAATGCTCTTAAGGTATATTCCGGGTCAGTATGAAGGAAATTCTGTATGATGTGAGTGTTAACGGTTTGCTGTACGAATGGAGTTATAGGAAAATCTTTGGAAACCTTGCTTTCTAGTTTGACATTCTTTATTAAGACACCTGATTACAACGCTTTCTTGGAAACACTTTATGACCATGCGGCGTTTGAACTTCAAAGTAAACACAGATGGGTCGAGATGGTTCAGTTCACCACAATGATACTGAATCAGTCAGGAAAGAAGTCTCAACGTCAGGTGAATAAGCTGACCTCGTGCTATTTTCTAGATTATGATTTGTATCACTTCGTCGTTATAGCGTATGTTCAATCGAAAACCCTACAATCTCTCTGGCCACAAAGTTCCTCCGTGGTTACAAGGGGAAGATCTTTCTGTTGACAAACCGAGGATGAGCATATTGATGTTGAGCTGGACGAACAGGATGAAGAACAGGCCGAAAGCGAGGATCGGTTTGCATCAGCTCCACCACGTTATAACGCTGGTGATAAAGTTTATGTAAGTTTTGTATTTCATTTTTTTTTTTGTTTTGTTTTTTTTTTTTTTATTGAGGACATCTTCTCAACGCAATTTTGGGGGTTCTCTCTAACTGGGTGAAGGAAGCCATTGGCGAGAAATATAAGGTTGAGACAATTGCTTTCTTTGCTGTTCTTGCATCCCATTTCAAAGCACTGAAATATGTATGCTTTCGTGAAAATGTAGTTCGGGGGGGACACCCTATCTAATCGAAGTGAAGCTGCGGAAAGACACTCATATCTAATCAAAGTAGAGTTGCGGAAAGGCACTTATATCTTATCATATCTTTCACTGGGACCGGCCTACGACTAGTATATACGCTTACCCTTGTCATATTATTCTATGGCTGAAAATGGCTACTACCTCGCTGGCTCTTCACTTTCACCAAACCTTTCTAAACGGCTGCCATACGAGCCTCTGACGTGTCTGGCTCAGGTATCCGAAATTGTATGAATTATCGTAACACTAACCGAATAAGAGACGAACGAGGAAGGTCTTTCAGGAAATGGTGAGCTTTTCAAAACGGTTTTTTGCATGAATAGGAGTACATGCATGGAACACCAAACTGTAGTTCATTTTTCCTGAGCGACCCTCTGAACACCAGAAAAGGGGGTCCCTAGTTCGATTCCTCGTGGTGACAAATTTTTGCATTTCGAGTTGACGTTTCAAAATTCGCGCAAAATGGAGTCGGCATGAATAATTAGTACCATATTCATGATTAGGACCGATTTTGCGCGAATTTTCAGACGTTAACTCGAAATGCAAAAATTTGTCACTACGAGGAATCGAACTAGGGACCCCCTTTTCTGGTGTTCAGAGGGTCGCTCAGGAAAAAATGAACTACAGTTTGGTGTTCCATGCATGTACTCCTATTCATGCAAAAAACCGTTTTGAGAAAAGCTCACCATTTCCTGAAAGACCTCCCTGTTCAAGATCCAGGTCTTCATGAAAATTTGCTATAACCCACTTACCGCAGCTCCACTTTGATTAGATGTTGTCAGTTCGATTAAATATTATGTGCCCCCATCCTCCCGAACTACATTTTCCCTATGTATTTCATCCATGCAAGCCGCTTGAACCTTTCGTTTGGTCAAAAATTTCGAGCATCTCACGATATTGTCAAATTATGTTCCAATTTTGTAGTTTAGCCATTCTTTCTTCTTTAACAAATGCTAGTTGCAAAACGAACCATGCATGTTTCAGCTGCGCAATTTGGATACCGTACCTGGGCGAGGAAATGTGCTTCCGTATTTGTATGGATATATCGGTGCTACCGATTGGGAGAATAGTCCACATTTTCCTTACCGAGTCCATTTTTCCAAAAGCAAGGTCCCTTGGCCGTCCGAAAGTAAGTTGTTCACGATTCCAAGTACAATATTGTACCTTCTCAAGACACGGCCACCACACCCGGTTCCAAAGTTTCTCGATTTATATAAAGGATAGGTACACTAGAGTCGCTGTGCATGGAAAATCGGTTTCATCTATACGCATGTGCATTACATATGGTCCGATCGTGTGCCAAGCTAGACGGAAAAACGAAAGTCCTCGAGAGCAAAACCACCGATACATTACATCGAGGCGCAAGCAAGACGTGAATAATGTCTTGGCAAGCTTTTTATGCGGTTTTCTGAGCTGAAAAGAAGTGCTCTAAGCACCAAACGCTCGTTCAGAATTGAGTAAAATTGGAATACAAGTCGAAGGATAGGAGGATAGCCGATTTGCAGCTCAGGGTTTTTATCCACATAGACTAAAAAAAAATGTGTCAATAAGGGTTCCTGAACTATGATAGATAGTGTGGTTTCGTCTACAATCAACATCACTTTGGTCCATCAGTATCGTGAAGCTCCTAGACAAGCCTGATATGTTTACAACCCCGTAGCGTTCTACTCCGTATGCATCAAACGATACTTCACGATATCTGCACGTAGAAACACAGTTTAGTAGACAGTTCCGCATTAGGGCAACGATTCAGATACGGCGCTGCTTTTTTGCTAAATTCTCTTGTCCCTAATCCGAAAACCTATCGAGCCACCAGGAAGCGAGGAGATAAACGTGTTGCTTTCCCTTGAACGTTTGATTATATCTAAAGGCTAGGAAGTGGCACGGTAAACCTAATACTTTCCCACTCGATTCTGACCTATGTATTCAGTTCACTATTTTAAAAGCAGCGATTACGATAGATCTCCAAGTTCCTGGTCCTGCTCAGCAACCACAGCACCTTTCGCCGTGGAAGCGCCACACATCGCTTCCTTGGCAGCCAAGTAATTGCTCCGTGTGGCGCAGGTTCTCCCCCGATGCGAAAATTCCTTATCGTAATCGCTTCCTTTAAGAACTTCGTAGCAGAAGATTCATATTCAGTTGGACGAAAACCGGTCTCACTAACCCCTTAAAATTGGCCTTTTTCAAAGTGGACTGAGCAGAAGCAATGTGTCAGTCATGCTGGCTAATACTCATGTGCTTATCTTGTTAAGAGCTATGAAGCCGAAAAATATAATAGATCAAAAGTAATAAAACTGTCAAAGTGGGGAATATTCTGATACCATTTTTTTGGTTTTAGGTTCAGTGAGTGCATGGGTCAGCCCTTACGATGTTCTTCCAACTACTCACGATTTACTTGTGATTCCTGACGAAGGTGAACATTCCTATTTGGATAAACAGTGGATTTTCATACTGCTGATTAACCCAAAGTCGAAAATTAGAGTTAATAAAGTCAAGGGAATTATGACATGTGATGGTGTTTCGGAACCTTTTGGGATGTCCTTGTTATGCACGACATTACTGATCGCGACTGGCAATATGGTGGGAACGGGAAGGGGGGGGGGACAATAAAAAAAACATTCAAAGATAGGTTATCGCACTTCTTTTTCAAACCGAAATCTTCCAACTAAACACTAAAGAGCACACTCCAATCTTGAGAAAGACTCGAATCTGACGGTGATTTCGGATGACGTCATTTTCTGAAGACGATGGGAGCAGTGAAGGAGGGCTTGTTTTTGCTCATTAGGAAGGGGCGGGCATCGGAGGAATACATATTTTGGTATTTTAACCTCCATTAAAGGCGGCACCTTGTGCGACGAAAAGTTTCGTGATGTGCGCCATGGGCGAAAAGATTTATCGTACTTTCTCCCTCCCCCTCCCCTACAGATATTCAGAATTACATGATATTTAAAGATATTCGTATACAGTTGTTTATGCAAGTTCCAAAATCGACGAGTGCGTAATTTTGTTAAGTGCAATAAATAAGCTTGTTCAGAGCGTCAACGTGTGGCGACCGCTTTACTTTGTTCATGTGATAGTGGCGAGTACGGTTCACCATGTCCTCTTTTTCGTAGCTACCTTTGCGGAAATGGCATGGCAAAGGCGTGTTGTTTGAATTCCCAAAAACCATGCGACTATCATTTGGTATGTGCCGACGGAGACGACACTTACTATGTGAGTCGATGGGTCATTGTTAATGGGGCGTTTTTTTATAAGCGTGGGGCACGTTTTGTAACGATTCGACATGCTTCGAAAGGTAGTACATTGTTTTATCTCTCGCCACAAGGCTGGTGTCAGAGTCCGCGATCCGTCGCAGGTTTCGCTGATTTCGCGATTTTCGCGATTTGCGCGATTCACGCGACGGGTCACGGAAATCACAAGTGCCCGATCAATACTGCAAGGTGTTCTCCAATCCGCCGCCACTTCTGCTTGATAGTGATGGCTGAATGACGACTGCTCATGATTCCACTTGTTTCATATTCAGTGTTTCAATTGTTCAAATGGGGCACTTGCAATTTTTGCGATCCGAATCATGAGCATTTCAATGAACTGATAGACATTGAACATGAAACAAGTAGAATCACGAACAGTCGTCTTTCAATCTTCACTGTCAAGCAGAATTCGCAGCAGGATTAAACTCGCAGTATTCATCGGGCACTTCCAACTCCTGTGATCCATCGCAGGTTTCGCGCAAATCGCTGAAATCAGCGAAATCTGCGACGGATCGCGGACTCTGACACCAGCCAAAAATTCATTTTAGCGTATGGAATCGATATCTAAGTTGTACGCAGAGGGTCAGCCCAGAACCAAGCAAGCCAGGTAATTGTCTGATGCATAAACCATTGACTTCTTTTCTTGAAGAAATGGATTTAGACGCAAAATACCCTCCCTGGCTCCAGAGAATTCCACCACTTGTGCAGGTCGCAGTGATGCTGTTGATATGCCAGTGCTAACAAGTGAAAGGTAATTTTTGAAATGCTGGGTCTGGAACCAGGTGGTTTGTGGGCAGATTGTTTTAAGCATTCACAGTAGAAACAATAGTTTTCAATGCCTGAAAAAGTTTATCTAGTATTCCGGTGGTATCTACGATTGTTATTGAGAATGAAGATCGGAAGTTCGTTCCCGCGCTGTCAAGAAACGCGCTGTCAAGAAAAATAGATAAAGATAACGCAGCTGACAGGACAAAGGTATTTTGACTCAGTTTTTTTTTTAAATTGTACCGTGTTTGCTGTTAAAATACCTGCAGTGACAAGACAAGAAAGCGCGCAACGCTCAAATATCTCAACTTTAACAGGACTTTGAGTTCTTTAGAGGCAGTGATCACGATAAAGTTGGTTTTAAGTATTAGGAAGTTCTGAGCCGTTTAAACTTTTTTGCTCTGCTTTTTTTTGTTCTGCATACATTGGAACTTGCTCAACAATGCAGTTCACCATTGTTACTCACTACAGTGTCCCACTAATGGGCAGGTCAGCGACCTCCTTCTCCCAGAACTGAGCAGACTGAGAGTCAAAGAAATCGCTGACCGCCCCTTTCAACGTTTTCAATTTGGTAGCTGTTTTCTCGCCAGGAGTGCCTTGAAGGGCTATTTCGATAAGTAAGGCCACTTCAGGAGAATAAATGCACCACACGAAGCAGTTACTTGGCTGCCAAGGAAGCGAAGTGTGGCGCTTCACGACGAAAGGTGCCTGGTTGCTGAGCAGGACTTCCGAAGCACTCCGCCCCGAAAGCGTTACGCCCACTAGTTCAGTTGGTGACTTGGGCGAGCTGTTTGCTGTTGGCTTTTCATTTTGGAAGATCATTTCCCTTTTAGCGGCTGTATCTTCCAACTTGCCCATGTAATGCCTTATCAATCAAAACACTATGCTTGTTGGCATGATGGCGGCTATCGGGGTTAACACGTCCGAACAACTTCTTTCTTTACCG